>MDKI01208002.1:0-51617 GCA_005239505.1 Nicotiana paniculata | reverse complement strand
ACACTTGATGAGTGTTTGCGCCCTTCCTGTATCACCCTTCTTGAATTTGGAAAGGCTTATTTGGAAAGACTAATTATCTAAATTTAAGTTCGGCCAGGACCCACCGTTGTGGACCTCGAGGGGTGCCTAAAACCTTACCCTTGAGGTAACTTGAGCCTTTACCCGATCTCTGGTGATAAACTGGTTATATGAGTTATCTGCTCTAGGTGCCCTAACGCACCTTAATCCGTTAGGTGTCGACTCTCTCAATTCCAATTCCCTACCCTCTCAAAATAGGAGTTGTCCCAAAAATGTCGAAACCCGATTTCGCGAGAAAAGGGGACGCGACAGCATGGCGACTCTGCTGGGGATTTTTTTTTAGGCTCTTACCATAATGAACCTGTTTTGTGAATTAGTCTTTAAACATGTATTTATTATTCCGTTAATAGTTGCACACCCCTTCCTCTTCCCACTCTATGTGAATTTATTTGCCTATTTTCATTCATTTATGATTTCTCTTCCCTGTTTATTACTTTTTACTATGGAAACTGACTTGTCTCTTTGTTTTCTTTCTTAAATGCCTCCACAATTATTAAATACTGCATTTTATCATTTTTCATCGTGCAAATACTTGAAAATGTGTTATTTTCTTTTTGCATAAATCATGCTCAACATCATATTCCACTCGTGCGTAATTAGTACCATAGCAACACTTGATGAGTGTTTGCGCCCTTCCTGTATCACCCTTCTTGAATTTGGAAAGGCTTATTTGCAGTAAAACTAGTCGATCAGCGGTGCAGTAGACGGTTCCGTGCCTTTCCCCTCAATCTAGACCTCTATAGAAACCTTACTCTGATAATAACTATATATGCATCATGGTCAAACCTATCCTGGGTTAATATGTTGTTCGCATAATAACCCTTTAAGTAAAGCCTTGTCCAAAGTCCATCGGGGTTTCCATAATCCCAACGGACGCAACCATGATCTGTGCATTATTTGGAGAAATAAATGTTGATATGCTAATTATTAATGTATAAATAGTCGAATCCGGAGGGGCAAGGGTCTAAACTTGTTTATTTTGCAAAAAATGAGGAACGAAGTCCCAGGTTCGGCATGGTCCGAGATATACCACCGTTATTGCTAGATTGGCGGGAGGACCTTCCGTCAAGTGACAAAAATCATGTGAAAAGGGTGGGTCCTCGGAAACTTACTTTCCTTATTAGACATCCAACCAAACAACATGTTGATTGAAGCTGCTACTATGTTCTGGGACGAAGAAAGTGTTGTATACTGTTTGGAAACATAGAAATGACTCCTCTTTTGGAGGAAATAGGGGGATTCGCTGGACTACCTTGGGACAATCCTAGTTTATTGGTACCGGAAAATTGCACCCCCAGGGGGTTTCTGAAAATGATGGGCTAAAGAAATAACAAAGACTTGGTATGTTTGAAGAATTCCCACATACCTTTTGACTTCCTTTATGAACGATACAGACACAACAAATCTTACCGTACCTTTCATGACGAGTTCTCCATCACCTCCTTGGGTTGGATTTATTGTAGGGTTTTCATGTTCATCGTCTGCTTTTTGGGTATGAAGTGTTTCCAAGCAAATGGACAGGATTCACACCAGATTGGCCATGGTAACCAAATCCTTAATGGAGGGAATCGATGGACAAACATACACTATTGTTCCTATGATTATAGCAGAAATATATTGGGCTTTGGGTCGTTTCCAGAAAGGGTTCAAACATTTCGAGGGTTGTAATTTGCTGCTACAGATTTGGCTGTTGGAACATCTCCAAAGAGATCAATACCGCCAATAGTTTCCACAGAGACCATGGAATGATAACATAGCTTTCCATCACCCCAAAAGAATGACCTTTATCCCAGACAGGTTCGCGAAGGGTACCACCCCCAATGCTTCACGTTCGCGACTAGTACTTCGCGTTTGTGAAGAAGGATTTCTCCCTCAGCCTGGTTACACTTCGCGATCACGAAGCACAAAATTTCTGCGCACCAACAACAACAAATCAACTGATTTCTCTAAGGTCAAAACATCCCGAAGCCTACCTGAAACTCACCCGAGCCCTCGGGGCTCCAAACCAAACATGTACACAAGTCTAAAAACATCTTATGGACTTGCTCCTGCGATCAAATCGCTAAAATAACACCTAAAACTACATATTTAGCATCAAAACTCGTGAATTTCTCAAGAACACTTCAAAATTACTATCTTCTCAACCGGACGTCCGAATCACGTCAAATAAACTCCGATTTCCACCAAATTTTACAGACATGACATATATGTTATAATAGACCTGTACCAGGCTTCGTAACCAAAATACGAGCCCGATACCAACGAGTTCAAACATTAATCAATTTTTTTAATTCCTTTAAATTTTAGTTTAATAATTTTCATCAAAAATTCATTTCTCGATCTAGGGACCTCGAAATTCGATTCTGGGCATATGCCCAAGTCCCATATTTTACTGCCAACCTCCCAGACCCGTCGGAACACGGGTCCGGGTTCGTTTACTCAAAATGTTGACCAAAGCCAACTAAAAATCAAAATTTTAACTCTCAAAAATTCACATAAAGTATTTTCGGATTCAAGTCCGGACTGTGCACACAAATAGAGGTGAATAAAAATAATATTTTTAATGCTAACAAGCTTGGAATAGAGTCTTAAATCATAAGATGACCCTTTGTGTCATCACAACTGGCTACTCTATGCATTGGAGATGTAGAACGCTCCTCGGGTCCCATTCCTACACCCATGAAAGAGCTACTACTGGAGTTTGAAGATGCCATGCCACAGGATATGCCAAAGCGTCTCCCGCCTAGGCGCAATGTGTACCATGAGATTGAGTTGGTACCGGGTGCGAAGCCACCCGCTCGGGCGCCTTATAGAATATCATAACCCGAACTCACCGAGCTTCGGAGACAGTTGATGGAAATGTTAGACACATGGATCATTGTGACCTCCAAGTACCTATATGGGTCCCCTGTACTATTCTAAAAGAAATATGATAGTAGTCTATAACTTTGTGTGGATTATCGAGCTCTAAACAAAATCACTGTGAAGAATAAGTACCCTATTCCGCTCATGGCAGACTTGTTTGATAGATTGGGAGGTGCGACAGTGTTCACAAAATAGATCTGAAGACAGGGTATTGGCAAGTTCGGATTGCTGAGGGCGATGAACACAAGACGACCTGTGTGATAAGATATGAGTCGTTCGACTTCCTGGTTATGTTGTTCGGCTTGATTAACGCTCCAACCAAATTTGCACCCCGATGAACCAACTCTTATGAGAGTACATTGACGAATTTGTGGTGGTCTACTTGGATGAAATTGTGGTTTATATCCAAACACTAGAAGAACACCTAGAGCACTTGCAGAAGGTTCTAGCCCGATTACGGGAGCACGAATTATATGCGAAGCTATCTAAGTGCTCATTTGCTAAAAACAAATTGACTTCCTCAGACATGTCATTGAGGAAGGGTGGAT
Source organism: Nicotiana paniculata (assembly GCA_005239505.1). Taxonomy (NCBI): domain Eukaryota; kingdom Viridiplantae; phylum Streptophyta; class Magnoliopsida; order Solanales; family Solanaceae; genus Nicotiana; species Nicotiana paniculata. The sequence goes on along the minus strand of MDKI01208002.1, from coordinate 48,126 downwards.
CAAGATGGACCAACAAAAGATTCAAGTTATCACAGATTGGCCGCCACCCAATGATATCCATGCCTTGAGGACGTTCCTTGGCCTATGCAATTTCTATCGGTGCTTTGTGAAAAATTAGTCCCTTATCAAGTGCCATTGACATAACTCCTCAATAAGGTCACGCCTGGGATTGGGGATCCAGGAGAGCGGAGGCCTTCAACGCATTAAAAACGTCTATGTCTAGTAGCCCCATCTTGGCCCTCCCTGGTTTGTCCAAGCCACTCGAGATACAAACGGATTCTTCCGACTATGCTCTTGGTGGATTCCTACTACAAGAAGGGAATCCTATAGCGTACGAGAGTCAGAAGTTGAAGGATGCAGAGCGATGCTACACCGCCCATGAGAAAGAATTATTGGTTGTCGTTCATTTCTTACGCCATTGGAGGCACTATCTATTGGGAACCTCGTTCTTGGTCAAGACAAACAACACAATTGTTAGAAATTTAATGACCCAGCCGAAGCTGAATGGCCGACAGGCCCGGTGGCAGGAACTCTTAGCGAAATTTCACTTCAACCTGAAGTACCGCAGTGGGAAGATTAATCATGTTGCTAATGCAGTCAGTCGGAGAGATGACCTAGCATCGGTGTGCCTACTCGCCACCCTAAGGGGAAGCGAAGTAGTCACCACCATAAATGACCAGATACAAGATCTACTCATCAAGGATCTTGCTGCACAGTATTTGGTTGATCTGGTAGGACAGGGCAAAACTCGCCAGTTTTACATGGAAGATAGTTTCCTGAAAGTGAAAGGGAACTGACTTTATGTTCCTAAAGCAAAGGACTTTTCTGGCGGAATGTCACGATACTTTGTGGGCCAGCCATCCCGGTGAAGAACGCACCATGACATTACTTAGCCGTGCATATTATTGGCTTCAAATGTCCGATGATGTCGCTCACTATGTGAGGACTTGTCTAGTATGACAGAAGGACAAGTCAGACCGCTTGACACAAACGGGATTCTTGGAACCACTAGCTATCCCAAAGAGACCTTGGGAAAGCGTTTCCCTGGATTTCATCACCGGATTTCCCAAGGTCGGAGATCTCACAACTATCTTGGTTGTGGTGGATCGATTTTCCAAGTATCCTACCTTTGTTGCAGCCCCATAATATATATCAGTAGAATATACAACTCGACTCTTCTTCTCTCATGTCGTCAAATATTGGGGCCTGCCCAAAGACATCATTAGTGATCGCGACTCACGCTTCACTAGCAACTTTTGGACCCAACTCTTTAAGTGCCTCGGGTCAAAATTGAGTCACAGCTCAAGTTTTCACCCGCAATCTGATGGCCAGATGGAGCGGTTCAATGGTATGTTGGAGGAATATCTCCGACACTTTGTAACCGGATGGCAGAAGAATTGGGTGAAGCTTTTGGATGCTGCTCAATTATTTTTCAATTCACAAAAGAGCTCTAGTACAAACAAAAGCGCTTTTGAAATTGTTACCGGGTAGAAACCGCTACTCCCACACACCGTGAATGCACCAAACATGTCAAAAATCACCTCGAGCTGCTAGCTTCTCAAAATAATGGAAGCGAAATTTGGAGATAGTGCAGAGCTATCTTGTGAAAGCCCAAAAGCGGATAAAGAGGCATGCTGATCAAAATTGTTGCTTTATTTAATACTAAGTAGGACACAAAGTGATGGTCAAAATTCCAAAGTGGTACTTGTTTGCGGGGGTTCCATGACCCTCTCCTATTGCAAAAATACATTGGACCCTTGTCCATTGAAAGGCTCATTTAGAAAGTTGCATACCGGTAGATACCCCAGCTTGGTGGAAAATCCATCTCGTCTTCCATGTCAGCCTTCTGAAACCTTTTCGGGAAGACACGGAGGATCCTTCATGGGAAAACTCACAATAACCAGTATTCGAGGCCCCAACTCAATCGGGAAAAGGCGTGTTGAAGCTATTCTTGATGATCGGGTGATTCACGCCTCAAGGAAGGATCACCGAGAGTTCTTGGTGAAATAGCAAGGTTGTGATGTAGAGGATAATACTTGGGAGAAGGGAACAAACCTCAAATCCTACAAGAGACTAATTGATGATATAAGGTGTCGAGGACGTCGCTAACTCAGGTGGGGGAGAATATCATGGGCGGCTTTCCAGCCATGCCCCATGACCCCTTGGACGAGGTGACCTTACAACCGGTTTTACTGGTTCTGTAGCATCTCGATTCCTCCCATAATTGTTCTTGTCCCGGTCACTTAGAAATTTCTTAAGATGACCATTCTTTAATAACGTTTCAACCTCTTCATGAAGCGTCGACAGTCCATAATTTTGTGTCCATGCATTCCGTGGAATTCACACTAAAGATTAGATCCCTTTGACTAGGATCTAACCGATTTGGTTTAAAAAATCTAGCCTCCTTGATGTTTCTCATAGCTGAAACCAGTTCTACCAAGCTAATATTGAAGTTTTAATTAGACAACCGGGGGTATGCTGAATCCCGGGACCCTGACAGTTCCTTCTCCTATAACGTCGTGCTACCCCGACCACGATCCATCCTTCTATCCGATACGAACCTGTCTGATGACTGAAAACCTTTATTTTCACGCCCATCATTCCTTTCATAAGATTGAAAACGACTATTGAAAGACCTTCGGTCTGCATCAAATCAATTTTGAACTGTTCATGGTTCCGATCACGATTGCGACCTTTGGAAGACATCGGAAAACTCAATTGATCATCTTCGATTCTGATTTTTGATTCATAATAGTTATGGATGTCTGTTCATGTAGTTTCCTAAAACTCTAATAATCTTTCCTTCAATTTCTTAGAGGTATCAGAACTTAAAGTATTAAGAACTCTTGTGAACGCTTCAACTTCACACTTATCTGGTACCGCCGAAAACAACATCCTCTCCTTTTGAAATCGTATTACGAATTTCTGTAACAATTCAGATTCTCCTTGAGTGATTTTGAATATGTCTTCTTTACTATATTGGACTTTCATCGCCCTAACATAAACTTTAATGAAATAATCTGCAAGCATTTCAAAAGAGTCAATCAAATTCTCAAGTAAAAGAGAATACCATGTTAAAGCACCCATTATTAGGGTTTAGCCAAAAATTTTCAGCAGGAGATATTCAATCTCATGCAGAGCCAAATTATTTCCCTGTATAGCTATAGTGTAAGTTGTGATTTTCTCTTCTGGATTCGAAGTTCCATCATACTTCGGAATATCAGGCATCTTGAATCTTTTTGGAATCAACTCCGAGGCCGCACTTGGTTTAAGTGACAACTACGTATATTTCGTCGAATCCAACCACTTCAACATCGGTGGTGCTCCCGGGATCTGATCCATCTGAGCGTGGAAGTTTTTAGAATTTTGATCCATCTAATCATTCATTTCCCTCGTGAATCTTATGAGCCCGTTTGAAAGGGATCATTTGCGTTGTTGTCGTTTTCAGATCCACTACTTGCACCACCTGCTTCTTTTTTTTTCCCATTAAAACCAAACTCCTCCCTCGAAGCGACATTACTAGTTCTTTGAGATGTTTGATTCGCATGTATGCTGGGAAAGGCACGAACTCCTCCATTAAAATTATTGGAAGCAACCAAAAGTTCTTGCTGGAGTTATGCCATTATCCGATTTTGTCTTGAGAGATGGTTCATGATCTCCCTTTGCCGCGCTCTCAAAACTTTTGTTTTAACAACAGGTTCATCATATATATCATCAAGATTTAGATTTCTCACATGCCGGGTGTTCCGTTTCTCGCAAACTAGAGTTGTCTCATCTCCTTCATTGCGAGCTTCACTGGTTGAATCAGCACGCTGGAACATATCCCCATGCACGTTGTTTGTTCTAACATTGAAAGAAATGTTCACATCGTTAGCTGCCATATCTGGATTTTGTTTTTGACTAAAAAAAAGCATCAAAATGCGTTAGTAACAGATGAATGGGTCAAAGTAATAACACAATTGTCTATGCCCACGATAAGTGCCAAATTATTTACCCCTAAAACGGTACCATTAAATTTGTAATGTGGTTTATATACACGTGAATTAATTTGATCCAAGAATATAAAATAACTAAGAACAAAAATAAATTAATTAAACAAGCTTGAACAAAATACAAGTCTGATTGTGCGATGAGCCTCTCCAGAAGCAATAATAAGAATAATATATAGAACATAAAGGAAGAAAGTTGTTGATAGAATAAGAGCAAATTTTGCTTTTTGTTTACAAATAATTTTTCGTGTCCAACAATGAGTACAAATGCTCCTATTTATAACTCAATTCCGGAAGACAAGATCCCCAAATCAAGCTCTTTTTTAATATGAATAAAACTCTTCTTGATGGCTGAATAACGGTTGGACATTAATGCAAAGATTTTTTATAACGGCTGCTAATTGAATGTTGTCTTTTCCAATCGATATCTTCCTTTCAGATCTTCGTCCCTGGTTCCAATATCTTCGGAACTTACTCAGTACCGGTCACATGTTCATAACCGGTACTAGCTATTTGCTGACTCATATCTTACTCATCCACCTGTCGTTTTATCAATACCCCATACAATTATGTGCGTGGTAATTAATAATATAGAGTTATACGAGGATTGTAAATGGATTATTACACATTGATTGATACTTACATATAAGAGTGCATGTTAGTCATTAAACAACTTAATCTTTGTATTATCAATACACATATTATTATTTCATATTATCAAATAATGCGCTTTTTGCATAACTTAATATATGTATAACTTAATATCGATCACCCAAAAGCTGCATTGTGACAATTATTTTTCTCCTTATGCAATCAATCAAATACTATATTGTCTTGAGCGAGATTTTATGTTGTGATTAGTCCAAAACCGAACCACCCCTACAAGTTTTATGAAAGTGGTAAGAAGGGCCGAACCACATGACTTGGGCTTAAGCCTACCAACTAGCCTACATGTGTACGTTTGTTTTTTCACCCTAAAAATGGTTTTCCCGCCTAAGCCACCGTTACTATTTTCATGCCATATTTTCCGGTAAGATATCTTTATCATGTCCAGAGTAACTTTCCAAAGTTCTCAGGAGATCAACGAGAAACAATAAAAGGAGAAATGCACAAAGAATATTACTGCTATTTGAGAAGAAGGGGTTAGTCAAAATGGACTCCCCTGAACCTTCCTCAAAGACCGATACCATCAACTCTACAATCAACCCCACACCTGCCGAAGTAATTTCTATACCTTTTTCTTTGATTGTAAGGATATATATATGCGCTACATTTTACGTTTTCTGTCCAATTGGATTTAATTTATGAGCGGTTATTGGATCTTAGTCTGATTTGCTTTTCGTTTGGTTGTTTTTTTGATTGTTTGGTGTAACATGTATTTGTAAGGTGCAATTTAGTTTCAATTGGGTTGACTTTGCTCAAGGCTTTTTCTGAAATTTGTGGACTTCAATTTTTTTTAAAGAATTAGTTGGATTTAAGGGTTTTTTGTTAAGTTGAAGTTGAGTGCAGATTACTTTTAAGTGGGTTGAGGCATTTTTGTAGAAATTTGTTAAATTAAGGTCTGGTTTTAGTCTTTTAAAAAAAAAAAAAAAAGAATGAATTTTATTGAGTTGTTGTTTTCTTTTGGTTATTAAGTTATTTGTTTTCGTGGTTTCCCACCTGGTGTTCGGTACTCGCAGTGGAACAACAACTAATCAAAATTCGTGCCACGTAAGGCCCATTAAAAGGGAAGTGTTCCCTATCAGGTTTTCTCCCATTACCAGGTCTTGAAATCGAGAGTTTTTTTGTCTTACTTTTAAGTGGTTTGAAGCCTTTTAAAGAAGTTGAATTGTGAGGCTTGGGGTTTAGGATTTTTTTTTTCAATTTGTTATTTTTTTTAGTTTCAGATAATTTGGTGTAATGAGTTTTGTTAAGTTGAAGTAGGAGACTAAGTATTTTCATGTGGCCTGTGTTTGGGATGGGATTCTCTATTTGCTTTGGGTTAAATATTTGAGTTCTAGGTATTTGTTGGAGGAATGGTAGATTGTATATGCCATAGTCTTCATTTGGACTATTGGATTTGATTGATTAATAAGTTTGGATCGAAGACTAATCTTGAATGTTTTGGATTATCTTGTTTAATGTGATTTCGTAGAGTTGAGGTTGTGTACGGTGTGATTTCAATTGGGTAGATATATTTCCTTACTCAATTTTATTGAATTTTGATGTTCGGCTCTTGAATAGTTGATTTTATGATGCAATTTTCTATTCATTATCGTGTCTGGGGTTTGATTACTGCTTTCCATTGAGGGTTGTTAACTCTCCTAGTTGTTTGAGAGATGAGTTATTTGTCTCCTTATAAGGTTTTGAACAATCCTCACCTCATGAGCTAGCTTTTGGGCTGTTATGATCCCGTTTCTTATCATGGTATCTGAGCCAATCTCTGCCAAGCTCTTCCCTGTTATCGTTTGTCCCTATGTTGGACCCCCATATTATGTTTTCCACCTTCGGTTGGCAGGCTTGTCGTGTGGGAGGGTGTCAAGTCTTTGACATTTGTTGAGTAAGGTTATTTGTCTCCTTATATGGTCTTGCTCAATCCTCATCTCATGAGCTAGCTTTTGCGGTTGAGTTATAGACCTTCCGGTCCATTTCTTAACAAAGGTGATTCTCTAATCTTTTGGGTTTACTGAGAAATTCAATGGCAAGCTATAAGATTGTAGCAGTATTTGTTTATGCATAGTTTGTTTATGGTAAAAATGAGGAAGGTATATGTGCATCTTAGTTTTTGCATGCGCCTCTGCTTTCAGAAAGGTAACTGGAGATTGTAGTTTGATTTTATGCTTGGTCCCCGTCTTCTATTATTGGTTATGAAAGATATTTTTGGTTCAGCTTTGATGTTTTTGGCTATTCATGTTCTCCTTTTCTGCTTCAGGCAATGGTTTGATATGATTAGTTACTTTTTTTTACCCTTGCCAGTTGCCACAACTACTCGAATTTTGTGAACTACTTGAAACAGTTTCTAGATGACGGGTGCATGATGGCTGCTCTAAGGAATGAGTTTCTTTTCATCCTTAAATGCGTTTCTCTTACTCTTTTATTTTGTTCTCAGGACTCACCTGTCTTCAGTTACATTAGCAACCTCTCTCCCATACAACCTGTCAAGGCCGCTCCAGTTGTGCAAGGTTTCCCAGGGCTGAATTCCCCTCCTCTTTTATTTACCTCACCTCGAGTTAGTGCACATAGTCGATTGAGAAGGTGTTATAAGACTGTCTTTAAGAGTCTTCTTATTTATGATGTTGATAAAAATATGCTATTTCATTTCCGTCAGGCGAAAACTAACTATTTCAGAACCTTAAACTTATCTCAGGAGCCAGTTTCCTCAACTATCCAGTGGAGCCTCTTTTGGGAAGAATGAGGATTATAACAATGCTATCACAGATTCAGATGGCAATGGAGTATCTGTTTCTCAATTGGGAAGTGAACTAAGCCCTTCTGTTCAGAAAGTATCTGATAATAACATCTCTGTGCCTGATGAAAGTGGTAGTCTCATAAGATGTGTGGATGAGTTCTTAGTTGATGTTTCGAATTCAGAGTCTGCTAATCCGTCAAATTCAACTAATCCCAGCCCAAAAGTAGCTGATAATATTCCTCAATCACCAAATAGTGCAGCGGAATCTGTTGCTGATTTTGCTAGTAAGGATGCAAGAAAAGACGAGATTCCAAAAGATGATGCCCGTGTTGTTGTAGAGCAAGCTGAAGAGGAGAATAAGGGAAAGTCCTCATCTGATCATAAAGATAATGGGATTTACAGAACCAGTACTGATTCTGATCTGCCATCTCCTGATTTATGCACAAAGATTGAGCTTCACTTGCCTGCTGATAATTCATTGCATTGTCATTATAGTGACCGTCAGATGGCTCAGGTAATACCGTTTCTTTCTATTTGATTTCTGGAGGAACTCATGTTATATGAGCTATTTATTTCATTTCAAACTTTTTTGAATTGCAGCTTTCAAGGGCTGATCACGCTATGTTGGATGGCTCTTCTGATATACAGACCGAACAATTGGAGACTGCACATGATTGCAGAAACGATAATGATAAGATTAACTCAATGTCAAGTGCATTAGATGAATGCATTATGCAGCATGATTCTCAAACCAAGGTGTGAGATGTTCATGTTCTGATACTATTGCCCAAAATTGAACCAACATTGATAATTGTGCAAATTCAGTAATATATAGGAAAAAAACTAATGTAAATCCTCTTGCAACTCACAACATTCTTATCTTCCTTCGTCAACGTGCTTGCTAAACACTTTTAATGGTCATTGGCCCATACCGTAGTGCTCACTACATACCTTGTCTGTTCACTTATGCTCAGTTTATTTGAGTCTTGCGATTCTGTCTATTTTACTACAAGTCACTTAAACATCAATAAGCTTATTATCATCGTTTCAGAATATGATATGAGACATGGCTTTGTACTAATGATTGAGGTTTAAAATCATGAAGAACTTAACATTATCCTTCTTTTATAATTGAGAAATACCTCATGAGATAGCTGGCCCAACTTCAGTTGGTCAGCAGTTACAAACCTTGAGACCACAAATATTCTCTTAAACGAAGGTATTCGCGCTTGAATGGCGGTTCAAGATGAGTCTCATGAAAACCTTATATTCTCCGAGGAGGTTCTGAGAGTATGGGCCCACCTCTCTACCTTGCTCCCACTTAAATACTAGGCTTCAGTTAATGGCAGCGTTTGAACTCGTTACATATGCCCTAGCCACTGAACCAAAGCCCTGGGGGCTCGTTATTGTCTCTACTTTGGACCCACTTCCATTTGAATGAGGTAAAGCTTCAGCTCCTAATACCCCTGCCCTCTAACTTGATACCTGATTTAGAATTGGAGGCAATATTCATTTTTCTCCCGTCCACTGGATTGTTGCGACTCAAGATAGCGGAAGTTATGCCTACAGGCTACATGCTGTAACTGAAACCTCTCGGTATTGCGGGATCTGCTATCTATCCCTTTGCCTTTATTCTTGAAAGACGTACTGGTGCCATTGAATAGTAATTTACAATAAGTATGATGTCTGTCCTAAGAGACTGGTGGAAAGAGTTCACCTTTTTTGTTGGTAAAGGCTACGTCGTGCCAAGGCTTTTGACATAGAACATCTGTATGCCTCCATTTTCTCCTTTCTCACATGCCATCCAGTTTGTTTATTATCCCACCGACATGGCAGGATAATTTGACTGTTGCCCCTGCTAACAAGAAAAAACACATGCAACCTCATCTCACTGTCCATAAGCACATGTTTGAAGCTGTGCTAGTGGTTTCTGAAAATTCTGCTGGTGTCCCTGTTTAATTGTCTTGAGTCGGTGACTTTATGTAAAAGGTAAGCACAGAAAATCCATGTTACTTTTGAAACAGTAGTATAAGGAACTTACAAATCTTGATGACACTATTGCGTTTGATCAGTGATAAATGAACATATAGTTATGGCCTAAATGGTTAGAAAAAAAATGTAGGCTGGTCAACATCAAAGCGGAATACGTAGGCGTTGTCTCCAATTTGAAGGTGCTCAACGGAAGATATCACCAACTAGCTTGGGTTTACAGAACGCTTCAGGTGTTGTGAGCTGCTCAATACCACCAGTCAGTCCTGCTGTCATAGAGGTCGTAGCATCAAATAGATCATCAACTGCAACCAATAGGCCATCTACCCAACTGACATCTTCTTCTGACAATTTTGAAAGTCTTGCTGTTAAAGTTCCCAAGCCATCTGGTATTGGCTTGCACTTAAATAGTATAGCTATGCAAGCTGGTTCTCGTGCAACTGTAAGCATGAAATCAGCTGAGAGGGGTCACTTGAGCATACCTGGGAAGAAGTTGACGTCCATGATGAGCTGTCATCCTTCTGAGAACTTAAAGAGTTGCTCAATATCTTCAAATGTGGTTGGGAGCCATTTGACTAGCAGTGATAATGATGGTGAACATGAAAGTTATGGGACGAATGCAGAAGGTGCTGCCTCTTTGCATCTTAATGATGCAAAACCTTTAAACAACACTGTGCTCTTGAAGCCAGCGGAGCATACTATAAGTCACAAAAGGAAGTCTAGCTCCGAATATATTGACAGCCCTATGAATTACAATCAGTCCAGCCCCAAAAAGAAAAGGCAAGCCTGCTTGTTATATCTCCAAATAAGTAGCTTAATATGTCCAATTACTTTTTTTCAGAATTGTATGTTTGTGTAATTCAGGAAGAAACCCTCAGATGGCGATGATGGTGATGGCTGCAAAAGATGCAATTGTAAGAAGAGTAAATGCTTGAAACTGTAAGTTTTTAAAAATATTTGCATCGGTTATCTTTAACATCCATTACATGTCTACTGAAATTTGCTTATATTCAGTTATTGTGATTGCTTTGCGGCTGGAATATATTGTGCGGGGTCTTGTGCTTGTCAAGGTTGCTTCAACAGAGTTGAATATGAAGACACGGTTAATGATGTGCGGCAACAAATCCAATCTCGGAATCCCCTGGCATTTTGTCCAAAAATTGTGCAGCATCCCACTGATTCCCCTGCGAATATTCTTGGGGTATTCAACTCCTCCGAGAGCTTCTTTTATTCAGGAAGCTCAATCTCCTCACAATTGACATATCTACTTGCTATTTTACAGGTGGAAGGAGCAAGTTTTACACCTCCCTCTGCAAGGCACAAAAGAGGTTGTAGCTGCAAGAAGTCAATGTGCTTGAAAAAGTACTGCGAGTGCTATCAGGTACATTTCTGACCCATACCATGCGTTCTAATTCTTTGCTTTTTCTCAATTATCTAAGTTGTTTTTCCTTCTTTTATCTTAACAGGCTAATGTGGGATGTTCCAGTGGATGCCGTTGTGAAGGATGTAAAAATGTCTATGGTCTGAAGGAAGGTATTAGCAACTTAACTTTTTCCTGCTAACTTGCTGAGTTAAGAGTGTCTTTCCTACAAGAGAAGAACAGCCTAGCATCTTAAGTAAAACATTATCTTTCCCTATGTTTATGACTATCGTTACTCATATTTTTGTTGATGGTTCTTTGTATGTATTGCAGTGTAGGGATTTCCATTAGGTACATGAAATGACTAATTTATGATATTAAGGTATAATATTAGCAAGTAGGTACCAGACTACTTTCTTTAATGGTAGAATCTATTTCTATCACTAAATAATGCTTTGAGGTTTCTGAGATAACTATAGTATTTGACAAGTCTAAATGTTAACATATGCTTTAATGTGCTTGTCTCACAGTAAAAATGGTTCATTGTAAAAATGACCTTATTAGTTAACTCTAAATATAAAATATGTTTTAACTTTTAACGGGTTTGTCTCATAGTAAGTGGTCAATGACTGACAATTGAATTTTTTTGTTCGATGAGAACAAGATATGTTGCTCTAAACTTCCCAAATATGGATAATACCAAATATTTGAGCTTGGTTGGTCTTACCCTTTTCTCATTGATACAAGCGCCTGTCATCAAGTCAGGTCTGCTTATATAAGCTTAAGCGAAGTCACTCTTTTATTGGTTCAGTCTAAGTGAAATATGTGTGATAATGAACATAGAATGCTGTATGTGATAAAAAGGTGAGTATATCATACGTAGCACAAATATGCAGGCTAAACATGTTGTCCCTCATTTCCTCTTCCTCTCTACTAGTCAGAACTATTAAATGCATATCCTAGACGTTGTATCTCAATGCACTTTGTAGAATTAGGTCTAACTAAGAGATAATTTGGAGTTTCAACTAATTCCATCCATCAAGCAAACAAGTGCAATCCTATCCCTCGATAAGCCAGTGTCACAACTCACACAGGGTCAACTTGGTGAAGTTGACAACAAATTAAGCTGGTTCTCTTGTAAATTCAGTAATGAAGTTTTGGCTATACTAAAGTTCTTGATGATGTACTAGTTCATTGATGAATCTGATATAACTTAAGTTGGAGCAGTTGCAGACAGCCAAGGTTGCCACCTTTTCTCCTCATCTCTCCTTTCTAACCATAAACCTGTCTCATTAGCCTTCCCAGCCTGGCCCTGAAAGCGTGAGAATAGCATGCTAACTGGACAAGAGGAATTTTTCTATGTAAAACATGTACTTGTTTGGGCAAATTTGAATGATCGGGCAAGGGCTGCCCCCTCTTCACCTCTCCTCTTATTACTCTAAATTTCTCTTTCTATTGTTTCAGGCCATAAATTTTGTACATAATACTGAAACATTAGCCTGATTGGAGCTGTCCTTGTAGAAAAAACATGCTTGCTTTGCCCATACAATCTAATTCTGAAGTTAGAGACATTCATATAGTATTTGCTCTATATTCCTGGGTTTCCAAAGTTCCTCACAGTCTGACCTTAGCTTTTATTCTCTCTCTCTCGTTCTCTTTCTTCAACCCAAAAATGAGTAGCTAAACTTTTAAAATGTGGAGTAACATTCCTTATTCAGACTAAACAAGAAAAAAAGAATTTTTATACTTCTGAAAGATAGTGTTAGTACTAAACCATTCTCCATGTTGACAATGTGTTGTATCACAGTGATATATGATCCCTTTCAGAAAAGAAGAAAAGAAAAAAAGAATCACGGTGATGTGATCAAGAGCGCTTGAGCTGCCTTATATTTTTTCTTGGCCATTATGCTGTCCATTCTTTTTTTATCTGTTCTTTATGTTTTTTTCTTTTTCTTTTTGTGTGTTTAGAATACGGTAAAGATTTGGTGAAAAAACATTGCATCACTGAGAGATTGGAGAAGTCAGTTGAGGAAAAGGTGGAAATGGTGACATCTACAAGTGGGTTATTGCAAATTGATCCAAGAAATCAATGCAACTTAACTCCTCCGACACCTTCATTCCAGTGCTCAACGTAAGATCTTTGTGACGTCTATTGATCCATCAGTTCAAACTAACCTGACTACTCAATTGATACGATTTTCTTATTTCTACTTCTGACAAATGATTTTCTTATTTTCCTTCTTACTATTGATACCTCTATGCAACTCTAGCCGTGGGAAGAATGCATCTAAATCTTGGTTTACTTCTGGAAGATACCTTTCTTCACCTGAATCTGGTCAAGCTATTTATGGGCTGTCCCCAGCATCTCCTACAAGTTCTAAGAATCATGACATAGACCATGAAACTACTGGTGATATTATGGATCTTGTTAGCTTCGATCAGGAGTTTAATTATGGCAATGCAAAATTAGCAAATGAATTTTCACCAGAGTTTCATGTGACTGGCAATACGGATCATCTTTTGGCGCTACCAAAGTCACAAGATTTGGAAAGTAATACAGGCGGTCAACTGATTCCTCAAACTGTCCATTTCCAATCAACGTGGCCACTATCCTGGCGTGACTCACCGATAACCCCTATGAACCAATTTGATGGGAGTCGGATGAATGCTCTGGAATTACTAAACTCTGATAAGAAGCCATATGCAATGGCAGATGACACACCGGAAATACTAAAGGACTCTTCTATGCCACAAACTGGTGTGAAAGTAAGCTCCCCAAATAAGAAGCGTATTTCTCCACCTAATCGTCATTTGAATGAGCTTGGTTCTAGCTCATCTGGAAGAGGCTTAAAAACTGGCCGGAAGTTCATATTGCGAGCTGTTCCTTCTTTCCCACCACTCACCCCATGTACTGATTCCAAAGATGCTGCCGCCCATAGTACGGACAATTCTCAAAAGGGTAGCAGCGGCAAGTAACAAACACTACAAAACTGCTAGCTAATGAGCTGGATTAGTTATTTCGCCGTTTACTTTGACACACTGAAACTTGAGCCAAATTCTCACTGGAAGGCTTCATTCTACGGGCGCACAAGCATCAAAATTCAGGAAAGATCAATTAGTCAGAGAACTAGTTTGTTTGATGAAAGAACAAGAGACAATTCTAAGATATGAACATCCTTGCATGAATATTGTTATCTTAGAGGAAAACCATGGTGCAGCTTGATTTCACAGTCCACACTGTGAAGATGGGAGAGAAATCCGTAGATTCCTTTGTCTTCATATAAGGAACTCTATGATCTCCTTTGACATCCTGTGTTTTAGATTAAAAAATGAACAAAATTTGAGTGTTATTCGCTGCTGCTTATCATGTAGAGGAAATACTGTGTTACTTTGAACTAGAATTCAGGTTCTTTGCTTGGCCTATTTGCTGCCAAGTACAATAATTGCTTTTAGTGGACTCATATATTTGATGGCAAAAGAAGCATTGTACTTCATATGAAAGAAGAATGTTTACAATTTCCTTCCGTACTACTCCAATCTATGTGAAGGTGTTCGGATTTCCAGAGTCAAACTAGTTCTTCTTTGACCATAATTTTTTCATATGCCTTTCAAGTATTTTGAATTATTAATTATTGTGACTTATAGTACTTATTACGTAGAAATATATTAAATTTCATTTAAATATCCAGACAAAAGTAGAAGTTTGGATCTCGAAAAGTGAATAGTGTTACAAAAATTGGGACAGGGGGAGTACTTAATTTTGTATCTCTTGCTTTTCACTGTCTCTTGTCAATGGCCTTTCTTCTTTACCCATAAAATCTTGATTCTCTCTGAATGCTTCAAAGAAGAAGAGTCAGCCGAGAATCCAATTTATGTGCTTGTCTTCCTTGCTGGATGTGGAACGATCTTGAATCGAGATCTTTTGGCTCAAATTTATCTCAGTTTGCCGAGGGAGCAACCCCATTTTTCACCTTGAATTGGTCAAAATATGCGGAATTTCTACCGTCATTGGTAGCTTAACTTTTAAATGCATATGACAGTTTTGGGCAGTTTTAAACCATTTTATTATTGTAATTTTAATATTTTGCCTCACTCTTTTTAATCTTTGTTTTCGCTCGAGTTCAATTCTTTCCTTTGATTCACTTGAACAATGTAGTGATGTACAAATCAAACATCCCCGTTTTTTAAGTTTATCTAAGTCTAACCAAAAGAACATCTCAAGTTAGGTTCTCTTTTTACTCCTCAGCATGAAGGTTACTAGAGCTTGTTTTTTCCCTTCGGGTAACTTTAAAAAGCTTCCTATTATGTTGTTTTAAAATAAAGATAAATAAACCTTACAAAGTTTTGACCTTTTTTTTTGTAATGGCCCAACTGTGATAGACCAAAAATAGGGATTCAAATGTTGTTGGTTGGGATCGATGTTGAATAAGCTCAGGCGAGGGAGTAACTAATTTTCAAATTAACGGTTGCGATTGATTCTCAATAATTGAGCCGCAAGGGCTACGATCCACGTGGGCTGGTGGTTGTTATAAACAACTTGGACAGGAGAGAGAAGGCAATGAATCTCAAGTTATTTTCTCGCCTTCTCAAATTCTCTCTCACTCGATCTCTACCTTCTCTTTCTTCCCCATTTATGAATCTCTTCTTCTCTTTCTTCTGCAGATCTTCACTCAACTATGGAGGATTATCTAGCTCGATAGTTTAGTTAAATTTTGTTTATTTCACTTTGTATTTGATATCCACTTTTCTTTATATAAAAACAAAAAATTGTCTCAAAGAACCTTTTCAATTTTGCATTTAAATTGTTAAATCTCAAATCCATATTTGGATCGTGACATTTGGTATCAGAGCCACGATCGTGCGACTCTACGGTTGGAATAGTTGAAGGAACTAGGTTGAAAGTAATGGATGACAAGCTTGCTAAACACGACGAAGTTTTAAATGAGGTGCTCCCCAGTCAGAAGGAATTGCGCAACACGCAAACATGGATTCAAGGGACTTTAGAGTTGATTTTCGATAGGTTAATGGCCCTAGAAAGGGTGCCTCAGAGAGATCAAGGTGATCAACCACAAGGATATGGACTCCTTCGCATCCCAGGCCAGGAAGTGAGGCAGAACATGCCTCAAGCTGTTCAAGCTCCCTCGTCTAAATAAGAGTTGCCCAATTTTGAGGGACATGAGCCTAAGCTATGGATCCGTAAGTTCGAAGGGTATTTCAATTTATATCGGACTCCAAATAATCAAAAGGTAAAAGCATTTGCACTCTACTTAAATGGCTTAGCTGACACTTGGTATCATTCACTAGTGTTGAGTATGGGTGAATTTAATTGGACTGAATTCAGAGAGGTGTTACTTATTCAATTTGGAGAAGGACTGATGGGGATATAGTTGAGGAGTTCAACAAGCTGAATCAACTTGGCTTATTAAGTTTGAGGTTATGAAGGCTCAAATGTCGGTGAGGAATCCTCACCTGGATGAGTCACATTTTATTTTCAGCTTCATAGGTCAGGTTTGGTATGAAGTTGTTCAAGCCTACAACCCTGGGGTTTGTAGTTGAGCAAGCTAGATTACAAGAGAAGGCTATTGAAGCTGCTCAGAAGAAGAACAAAATCATTACCAAGCCTCCCACTGTGACTAGTAGCTCTGTGAATCAAACCTAATTCCTTCAGGGCTAAGCCCTGAAGTATACGAGTACAAGAAGAACAACCACTTGTGTTTCAGGTGTGGTGAAAAATATGCCCCATGCCATCAATGTAAGAAGAAACAATTGAACTGCATGTTGGGTGAGGTTGAGGCCCATCCAAAATATTCTGTGGCAGCTGAGGATCAGTTGTGTGCCGACTTGATCATTGAAGGTGAGGTAGATCAAAAGGTCCTGGAGGCTGTTTGCATGAATGTTCTCTCAGGTGACCACAAAGGGATTAACACTATACTGGTCAGAGGTACTGTAAAGAATATGAAACTAATAATGCTAATTGATTCTAGGAGCACTCATAGTTACATTGATATGAACACAGCTAAAGAGACAGGTTACGTGGCTAGTTATTTTCCACCACTAAGGGTGATAGTAGCTTATGGAAACTATGTCATGTGCACTACACATTGTACATGGTTTTTGTGAAAAATGCAAGGGAGACTATTCCAAGAAGGCTTGATTATTATTCCACTTAGGGGTTGTGACCTGGTGTTGGAAAATGATTGGATGAAGAAGCATAATCCCACTAAATTTGATCACGAAAAGATGTGTGTCACCATTGGCAAGAAACGCAATAAACTGGTGCTACAGGGCATTCATGAAGAAGGCAAGCTAAGCATGATCTACAGTGGAACTATGGGAAAAATGTTGAAGAAATGTCAATCCATAATAGTTCATCTGCTCATGATGAGCTCGGTAGTACAGGACGACCAAGAGCTAGTGGATGAGGCCATTCAAGAGGTGTTGGACATGTATCCTGATATGTTTGCATAACCTAAGTCTTTGCCTCCTGGCAGAGCACTAGGCCCCCCCATACCATTAAAACCTAGATCCTTACCATTTAGTTTGGGTCCTTACACGTATAACTAATGTTAGAAGGATGAGTTGAAGAAACATGTTGTGGAGCTGCTTACGAATGGCATAATTCAATATAGTCAATCTCCCTTTTCATTACCAACACTGCTTGTCAAAAAGAAGCATTTTACATGGAGGTTTTGTATGAATTATAGAGGTCTGAAATGATATCAGAGTGAAGGATAAGCATCCCATTCCTATTGTGGACGACCTCTCAGATGAGCTCTGTGGGTCTGTGATCTTCTCCAAGGTAGATTTGAGAGCTGATTACCACCAAATCAGGATGAAGGTGGAGGATGCGCATAAAACATCTTTCAGAACTCACATAGGCTATTATGAATTCCGAGTCATGCCATTTGGTTCGATCAATGCACCATCAACCTTTCAAGCATTAATGAATCAGGTTTTCCAACCATTCCTTAGGAAGTTTCTAGTTTTTTTTATGACATCCAAATCTACACTTTGTCTGTGAAAGATCATGTTACTCACCTAATTGCTGTGTTTGACACACTGAGAGAACATTCTTTATTTTCCAACAAAATACAAATATTCATTTAGCCAAGCTAAGGTTGGGTACTTGGGTCATGTAATAACTGCACAAGGGGTATCCACTGACCCTGCTAAAATACAAGCCACGGTCGACTAGCCTAGACCAAACTCAATAATGTCCCTCAGAGGATTCTTAGTACTGACCGAATATTATAGAAAGTATGTTGAACTATATATATACCCCTCACCGATCTTCTAAAAAAGATGCTTTCAAATGGAATAAGGAAGCTGAACTTGCGTTTGCAGCTCTCAAAAGGGCCATGTCGTTCCACTCCAGTGGTAGTATTGCCTGATTACTCAAAAGGGCCATGCCGTTCTAATCATCCATCTTTGCTTTCCCTTTGCCTTTTGGTGGACTAGGAGGAGGAGAAGGTGGAGGTCCCCTGGATCTAGTATGATAAGCTGATGATGCCAGTATGCGCGAACCAACCTTTGGGAAATGGGAATAATCAAAAGAAAGAAAGAAAAACAAAAGGTATCCAAGTCAGTAAGAGTTCTAAAAAGAGTATTTGCGGTATTTAAACACATATTGCGGAATGTAAATTCGTGTCTTATTTTGGGAGCCTCATTGTGCCCGAGGTAGGCCTAGCGACAAATTATTTTGGAGAATTTAGATGCCAATAATTGCCTCATTTCATTAATAAAAAAATAGAGGAATCCAACACGACACTAAAATAATAAAAGATAGGTCACTACTGGAATTTGGCCTTATTACGTTTAGGAAAGACATGTAAATCTAATCTACTTGGTCCCAGAAGGACCTTCCCCAGGATTGATCTTTCTGGCTCCATCAATCAGGTCCTCTAGTTTGCGCATGCCCAAAAACAGGTATACTCTTTCCAAATGTCCTCCCTCGCTTCCTTCAGCATTCTGGCAGTCAGCAACCCTTTTTCTTGTCTTTCCTTCTAGCTCCATCAATACCTGTTCCAGATATTCTACCCTTTCATTGGAGGTGATAGCCATCTCCCTCCATTCCTTGATTAGTCTCTTGTCTGTCTCGTGTATCTCCTGATGTTCGGCCTCGGAGTCATGAACCCTCTTACGCAACTTGTTTTACTTTACTCGAGTTTCTGCATCTTCGTCTATGACCCTGTTTCCCCGACCGATTCCTGGCTCAAATTTCCCAGCTAAGTTATCCTCCAACCATGCCGGGTAAAAGGGTGCATGTCCCGCATGATACCTGTCTGGCTCGATGATGTCTTTTTCCATAATAGTCTTTGAGTGCCACATATGCTGAGCTTGACACTTGTAAGGGATGTCGTCATCCTGAAACTCTGCCCGAAAATGACTTATCTTTGCGACCCGTGGTATGATCTGCTTCCTGCCTCATAACCCTGATGTTAACATAAGGGTATATTCCCCTTAACCCGATCAACACCAAATGAGGAGCGTCCCTTGACCTGATGATGAATTCGTTAGTAAGGAACCATTCAAACATCCACTGAACCTGATTCTCAGTCAAATTGTCGAAGAACTCAGCCCATTCCTTAGCACTCTCTGGTTGAGCAAACTTGTCTGAAATATAAGTGATCCTTTTAGGATAATGGAAGGCAATATAATCATTCCACGCCCTTCGTGGAAACTCCTGGCGATATTGACCCTTTGGGAGATGCTCCATTAACCACAACTACAACAGCAAATTACAACCCTCGAAATGTTTGGACCCTTTCTGGCAGTGGTCTAAGTCCCGGTAGATATCAACTATAATCATAGGGACTATGGTGTATGTATGTCCCTCAATTCCTTCCATTAGAGTCTTGGTGACCATAGCCAATTTAGTGTGAATTCTTTCCCTTTTTGTTGGGAACACTATCATACCCAAGAAGCAAACAATGAACACAAAAACTCTGTGATGAATATGTCCCAAGGAAGTGATGGAAATATCATCATGGAAAATACGGTAGGACTTTCTATGACCGTATCTCTCATACAAGTAGTCAAATGGTATATAAGATTTCTTGAAGCATTCTAAATCGTCGTTCTTTTTCAGACCCATCATTTTTAGAAATCCCCTACCAGTGCGATTTTCTGGTACCAATAACTCAGGGTTGTCTTAAGGTAGCCCAGCAAGTCCCCCGATTTCTTCTAGGAGCGGGGTCATTTCTATATCCCCGAAGCGAAACACTAATTTTTCACGATCCTAGAACATGGTTGCAGCCTCTATAAATGTGTTATTTGGCTGGATGTTTAACAAAGGAGGAAAATTTCCCAGGACCTTCTTCATATGTTTTTTGTCACTTGAGGAAAGATCTTCCCACCAGTCTAGTAGCAGTGGTGGTATATTTTGGACCATGCCAAACCTGAGGACCTCGTGCCTCATTTTCTTCAAAACAAATAAAGTTAGACCATTTCCCCCTCCAAGTTCGACTATTTATATATCGATGATTTGCATATTGGCATTTAGTTATCCAAAATTAATGCACAAAACACGGTTGCGTCCGTTGGTATTACGGAAACCCCGGTATACTTTTGGATAAGGCTTATCTTAAAGGGTTATTATGTGGACAACATACTAACCCGACTAGGTTTGACCATGATGCATGTACAATTAGACTTTTGGATAAGGCTTATCTTAAAGCGTTATTATGGGGGATGCTATTATTGTAGATCGTGTATATTGCTCGTGTGTGGTCGTTATTGGGAGTCTTGAGACCAGGGTAGACCTTTTGCTTCTTGATATGGTTGATTTCGATGTCATATTGGGCTTGGATTGGCTGTCACCTTATTACGCTATCTTGGACTGCCACACCAAGACAATGACATTAGCTTTGTTGGGGTTGCCTCGATTAGAGTGGATAGGGACTCCTGGTCATTCCTCTAACAGGTTTATTTCTTATACAAAGGCTCGTCGCATGGTCGAGAAGGGGTATTTTGCCTATTTGGCTCGTACGTGATTCTAGTGCTGAGGTTTCTTCTATAGATTCGGTGCCTGTTTTTCGTGAGTTTCCCGAGGTGTTTCTTGTAGACTTTTTGGGGATGCCACCCGATAGGGATATTGATTTTTGCATTGATGTGGCTCCGGGAACTCTGCCCATTTCTATTCCTCTACTGGATGTCCCCATGAGAGTTGAAATAATTGAAGGAACAACTGCAAGATTTTCTTGATAAGGGATTTATTAGACCTAGTGTCTCGCCCTAGGGTGCACCTATTTTGTTCGTGAATAAGAAGGATGGATCGATGAGGATTCGTATAGATTACCGGCAGTTGAACAAAGTCACTATCAAGAACAAGTATCCGTTACTGAGGATTGATGATTTGTTTTATCAGCTTCAGGGTGCTAAGGTGTTTTCAAAGATCGATTTGAGATCGGGCTACCATCAGTTGAAGATTAGGGAATCCAATGTCCCTAAGACAACTTTTCGGACGAGGTATGGGCACTACGAATTTCTGGTGATGTGTTTTGGCTTGACTAATGCCCCAACAACATTTATGGACTTGATGAATCGGGTGTTCAAGCCTTATCTGGATTCCTTCATAATTATGTTTATTGATGACATTCTAATATACTCCCGCAGCC
Organism: Nicotiana paniculata; assembly: GCA_005239505.1. Classification (NCBI taxonomy): domain Eukaryota; kingdom Viridiplantae; phylum Streptophyta; class Magnoliopsida; order Solanales; family Solanaceae; genus Nicotiana; species Nicotiana paniculata. The sequence continues at coordinate 26,784 of MDKI01208002.1, read as the reverse complement.
GGGAGGAGCTTGAGCAGCACTTCTGGTTAGCGCTTCATACTTTGAGGGACAATCAGCTGTATGCTAAATTTTCAAACTGCAAGTTTTGGTTGGATTCAGTAGCTTTCTTGGGTCACATCGTATCAGCAGAGGGTATTCAGGTAGATCCTAAGAAGATTGAGGTAGTGAAGAACTGGCCTAGACCCACTTCAGCCACGGAGATCAAGAGCTCCTTAGGTTTGACAGGTTATTACCGTCGGTTTATGGAAGGGTTTTCATCTATAACAGCCCCAATGACTAAGTTGACTCAGAAGGGTGCCCCATTCAAATGTTCGGACGAGTGAGAGGTGAGTTTTCAGAAGCTCAAGACAGCCTTGACTTCAGCACCGGTGTTGGTATTGCCATTAGGCTCAGGATCTTTCACGGTATGTTGTGATGCCTCCCGCGTGGGGATCGAAGCGGTATTGATGCAGGAAGGCAGGGTGATTGCATATGCATCTCGTCAGTTGAAGATTCATGAGAAGAATTACCCTGTCCATGACTTAGAGTTGGCAGCCATTGTTCACGCATTGAAGATTTGGAGGCACTATCTTTATGGCGTGCCGTGTAAGGTTTTCACAAATCATCGTAGCCTTCAGTATTTTTTCAAGCAAAAGGATCTCATTTTGAGGCAGAGGAGATGGTTAGAGCTATTAAAGACTATGATGTCACTATATTGTATCATCCGGGAAAGGCCAATGTGGTGGCCAATGCATTGAGTAGGAAGGCAGTGAGTATGGGCAGCCTTGCCTTCATTCCAGTCGGTGAGAGACCGCTAGCTTCAGGTATTCAGACCTTGGCCAACCAATTTGTGATGTTGTATATTTCAAAGCCCAGCCGTATTCTAGCTTGTGCAGTCTTTCGATCTTCCTTATTTGACCGTATCAGAGTACGACAGTATGATGACCCTCACTTGATGGTCCTTAGGGACACAGTTCGGCACGATGGTGCCAAGCAGGTTACAGTTGGAGATGACTGTTTAGAGGATGCAGGATCGAGTGTGTGTACCTAATGTTGATGGGCTTCGTGAGTTGATCCTTGAGGAGGCTCACAGTTCTAAGTATTCTATTCACCCGGGTGCTGCCAAGATGTACCAGGACCTACAGCAACATTATTGGTGGCGAAGGATGAAGAAGGATATTGTTGCTTACGTGGCTCGGTGCTTGAATTGTCAGCAGGTGAAGTATGAGCATAAGAGACCCGGTGGTTTACTTCAGTAGATGGAGATTCCTTAGTGGAATTGGGAGCGCATTACTATGGACTTCATTGTTGGACCCCCATGGACTCATAGGAGTTTCAACACCGTTTGGGTTATTGTGGACAAGCTGACTAAATCAGCACACTTCATTCTTGTGGCAAGTACTTATTCTTCGGAGCGGTTGGCAGAGATTTATATTCGAGAGATCGTTCGCCTTCACGGTGTGCCCGTGTCTATCATTTCTGATCGAGGTACGCAGTTTACCTCGCACTTTTGGAGGGTAGTACAACATGATTTGGGTACGCGAGTCAAGTTGAGCACAACATTCCATCCTCAGATGGACGGGCAGTTCGAGCATACTATTCAGATCTTGGAGGACATGCTCCGTGCCTGTGTTATTGAATTTGGAGGTTCTTGGGACAGTTTTGCCGTTAGCGGAGTTTGCCTACAATAACAGCTGCCAGTCGAGCATCCAGATGGCTCCCTACGAGGAATTATATGGTAGACGGTGCAGGTCGCCAGTTGGTTGTTTTGAGCCGGGAGAGGCTCGGTTGTTGGGTACAGACTTAGTTCAGGAGGCCTTGGACAAGGTCAAGATTATACAAGATCAACTTCGTACAGCTCAGTCCAGGCAAAAGAGTTATGCCAATCGCAGACTTCGTGATGTGTCATTCATGGTTAGAGAGAGGGCACTACTTCAGGTATCGCCCATGAAGGGTGTTATGATATTTGGGAAGAAGGGCAAGTTGAGCTCTAGGTATGTCGGGCCATTCGAGATCCTCAAGAAAATGGGGGAGGTAGCTTATAGAATTGCATTGCCTCCAGGATTAACCTCAGTTCATCCGATATTCCATGTGTCTATGCTCCGAAAATATCATGGTGACCTGTCCCACGTGTAAGATTTCAGCTCTGTCCAATTAGACAAGGATTTGACCTATGAGTAGAAGCTGGTAGATATTCTAGACTGGCAGGTTCGTCGGTTGAGGTCAAAGAGTTACCCTTCAGTTCGAGTGCAGTGGAGAGGTTAGCCTGTTGAGGCAGCTACTTGGGAGTCCGAGTCGGACATGCGGAGTAGATATCCACACTTGTTCGCCAGTTCAGGTACTTTTCTATGTCCTTTCGAGGACGAACATCTGTTTTAGAGGTGGAGATTGCGATGACCCGAAGGGGTCATCTAATGATTTAAGACTCCATTCCGGGATCGTTAACCTTAAAAACATTATTTTTATTCACCTCAATTTACGTGCACAGTCCAGACGTGAATACGGAAAACCTTATGTGAAATATATGAAATGATAATTTTGGGGATTTAAAAATGACTTTTAGTTGACTTTGGTCAACGTTTTGAGTAAACGGACTCGGACCCGTGTTCCGACGGTCCCGGAAGGTCCGTGGTAAAACCTGGGACTTGGGCGTATGCCCGGAATCAAATTCCGAGGTCCCTAGCTCGAGAAATGAATTTTTGATGAAAATTGATAGATTGAAATTTAAAAGGATTTAAAGAAATTGATTAATGTTGAACTCGTTGGTATCGGGGCCATATTTTGGTTCCGGAGCCCGGTACTGGAATTATAATGTTTAAGTCATGTCTGTGAAATTTGGTAGAAATCGGAGTTGATTTGACGTTCTTTTACGCGAACGCGACCACTGGGTCGCGAATGAGATGGTCAGGGGGGGACAAACCATCATGAATGCAAGAAGCTCTCCGCGAACGTGTAGGCCTTTTGGCCGCAAAGCATCGCGCACACGACAGGTCCTTCGCGAACGCGAAAAAGACCTGTCCAGCGAATTAAAAACAGAACCTAAAATGGGAATTGGCCATTCTCTCATATTTTCAAAACCAAGAAGGCTTAGAGGCGATTTTCAAGAGACAAGTTCTTCCCCAGAGTGTTGGTAAATGATTTTAAACTACTCTCTCCCAATTACCCATTATTTTTCATGAATTTTAAACCAAAAATCTAGGGTTTTCATGATAGAAATTGGGGGTTTTGGTAGAATTAGGAAATTTTGTATAATTGGAATTTAGACCTCAAATTGGGGTCGGATTTCGAAACTAATTACATATTTGGGATCGGGGTTGAATGGGTAAACGGATTTTGGTCCGAACCTCGAGTTTTAACCAAGCGAACCCTGGGTCGGTTTTTAACCTTTTTTGGAAAAAAATGGCAAATCAGTAATTATTCATTAAAGTTGATTCCTTTAGCGACAATTGATGATATTAAAATAATTATGATTAGATAAAAGTGGTTTGGAGGTGAATTCTAAAGGGAAAGCTGTACTTGATCAGTGAGTGGCCTGCGAAATCGAGATAACTGTTGTGCCTAACCTTAGCTTAAGGGAATATGTATTGTGTGATTACTTGCTACGTGTTTTGTTGTTGAAAGAGATGTATATGTGATGTGACGAGTACCTATACGTTGTAGTCGAGTCATAACACGCGAGTGAAAGTCCATTCTTGTTATTCTTGTAGTCTTAAAGTCTATTACCATGCTTATTGTTGCTATTGAACTGTTGGGAGAACTGTATCCGGTTCCACTGAGATGGATAACATTGTGAACATTGATTCGAGGTTGAGACATTAAATTGTGAAGGTAATTATGATGAAATACTGATTTCTTGTGAAAATTTCTCTTTATCTGTTGTTAATGATTCTGTGATTGGTGAGGAAGAGTGTAAAGCACGAAGGGTGATGCCGTGCATAATTTATTTATATGGTGAGGAAGAGTTTAAAGCCCGAAGGGTAATGCCGTGCACGATTTATTTATATTGTGAGGAAGAGTGTAAAGCACGAAGGGTGATGTCGTGCATAATTTATTTATATTGTGAGGTTGAGTGTAAAATCACGAAGGGTGATGTCATGCACTCTTATTTATAATCTGGTGAGTATGAAAGTAAAAGCACGAAGGGTGATGCGGTGCATTCCTATTTGTTATTTGGTGAGGCTGAGAGTAAAAGCACGAAGGGTGATACCGTGCAGATTTCCTTTCTATTTTAATTGCTTAATTTGTTTGTTTGTTAATCACGACTTATTTCTGCCTTCTCGTTTTTTCTCACTCCTTATGTTGAAATTCCCCACTGTATGTCCCCTTCCCTTTAATTGTTGTTTTAATTCTTTATTTGCTGTTATTTCCAATAGCATGATTAAAAATGTCCAGGTTTTTATATGGTGTCCTGTCCTAGCCTCGTCACTACTTCGCCGAGGTTAGGCTCGACACTTACCAATACATGGGGTCGGTTGTACTGATACTTTACTCTGCACTTTCTGTGCAGATCCAGGTTTAGGTCCGAGCTAAGTTCGAGTTGTAGTAAACTATTCGCATGGAGACACGAGGTAGATCTGCCGACATCCGCAGATTCCTGGAGTCTCTTCCTTATTATTCAGTTGCTATTTTATTTAGTTCAAAATAGATATATATTTTCTTTCAGCCATATACTTGTAGTAAATTCTTAGTAGTTCGTGAATTGTGACTCCAAACCCTGGGTAGCTAGAGACTAGAATTATTTTCGCAGTATCGTATACTATTTCATTTGTTATTTTTGGTATCATATATTGGATGGTAGTAAAACTTTGTATATATTTTAATTGTTTTAATGTCGTAACCCTATAATGTTGGCTTGCCTAGCAAGTATAGTGTTAGGCGCCATCACGGTCCCCACGGTGGGAAATCGGGTCGTGACAACTACACATGCTAATAAAGTTCAAATAAGAGGAAAGACAGGTTATTATTGAGTGAAAATCGAGTTTTTAGAAAAATTAGCCCGTGTACGTACTCGTCACCTCATGTACACGGCGCTCATATACCATCAACAGTACAAATCCTAAGGGGAATTCCCCCACACAAGGTTAGGCAAACCACTTACCTCGAACCAAGCTCAAATCCATCCGAAATAATGCTCTTTCTATGAATACTCGACTCCGAATGGACCAAATCTAGCCAAAACCAATTACATAACATAAATATATCTACAAGAAACTAATTTATCGAATGGAATCAAAGTTAAAGCAAGAAACTGGAAAATTGCTCAAAAAGTCTCCCCGGGACCACGTATCAAAAAACTCATTCACTCACGAGTCTTACCATATCAAATTTTCTCAAATCCGATACCAAAATCTCGATCAAAACCCCAAAATTCGGCCTAAGGATTTTTCCCCAATTTTCCACTCCAATTCACTAATTAAATGATGAAATTAAAGACATAATTATTGGAATTAACCAAAACTAGGTAAGAATCACTTATCTCAAACAACCATGCAAGAATCTCTCCAGAATCGCCTTCTATCGAGCTCCCAATTCAATTTGCGATATGAACTCAGAACCCTCGATTTGAACCTTTAATTTGCGCAGTTAAACCGCACCTGCGGTTACTCAACCTCTTCTGCGGCTCCGCATATGTGGATTTCCATTAAGTATCCAGACTCCACACCTGCGCACATAGATTCGCATTTGCAGATGCACTTCTGCACTAACTCTGCCGCTTCTGCCCGCATCTGCGATCAGCCTTTTGCATATGTGGCTCTGCTTCTGCGTTCATGCGTCGCAATCTGCAATACCTAGCCTTCATACTCAAAAATGCACCTGCGGCCTTAGCCTTGCTTTTGTGGGGCTGCACCTGCGGACTCCCACTACAGGTGCGAAAACACCAGAACCAGCTAATTTTCAGAATTCTCCTAAGTCCAATTTCATCTGTTAAACACCCGAAACTCACCCGAGGCCCCTGGGACCTCAAACAAACATACCAACCAATCCTAAGACACCATATGAACTTAGTCGAGCCTTTAAACCACATTAAATAACTTTAAAAACACGATTTATACACGGATTCAAGCCTAATGAACTTTGAAATTTCTAAATTCTACAAACGACGTCGTATCAAATCACGTTCGAATGACCTCAAATTTTGCATACAAGTCAAAAATGACACCACGAACCTACTCCAACTACCGGAAATCTACTCTGACCCTGATATCAAAATTTCCACTGGCGGTCAAAATTGCCAAAATTCCAACTTTCGCCAAAAGGACCAATGTACCTCGGGCTCAACTTGCCTATTCTTTCCGCACCTCATGACGCCCTTCATAGACGATACCCGAAGCAAGACCTGCTCTCCAACCATGAATGCTAAATCATGAACCTTATGGTCCGCATAACACTTATGTCTGGACTGGGCTGTGCGAATCTATTTTGAATCACCTTCACCTTTACCAGGGCATCCTGGACCAAGTCTGTACCCAAAAATCAGGCCTCGCCCGGCTCGAACCACCCACTGGAGACCGACACCGCCTACCATACAGAGCCTCATACGGTGCCATCTGAATGATGGACTGATAACTGTTATTGTAGGAAAGCTCCACAAGTGGCAAGAACTGGTCACATGACCCACCAAACTCTATTACACACGCACGAAGCATATCCTCTAGTATCTGAATCGTGCACTCGTACTGCCCGTCTGTCTGAAGGTGAAATGTTGTGCTAAGCTCCAGTCTAGTGCCCAACTCCCGCTGAATGGCTCTCCAAAACCATGATGTAAAATGTGTGCCTCTATCTGAAATGATGAAAACTGGGACACAGCGTCGAACTTCCTTAAAGTCCATGGGAGCCCAACTACGAAATCCATGGTGAACCGCTCCCACTTCCACTATGGGATCTCTAACTTCTAAAGCAAGCCACCCGGTCTCTGATGCGCATACTTAACCTGCTGCGAGTTGAGACATCGAGCCACAAACTCAACTATATCCTTCTTCATCCTCCTCCACCAATAGTGCTGTCTCAAATCCTGGTATATTTTTGCGACACCCGTATGGATGGAATACTGCGAGTTAGGGGCCTCATGAAGAATCAATTCCTGAAACCCATCCACATTGGGAACACATATCCGGCCCTGCATCCTCAACACGCCATCATCACCAATAGTCATATCTCTAGCATCACTTGGCCGAACCCTATCCTGAAGAATGAGCAGATAGGGGTACTGACGCTCCCTGATAAAGTCATAAAGAGAAGATTGAGAGACCACACAATCCAACACTCGGCTCGGCTAAAAAATATCCAATCTCACCAACTGGATGGCTAAGGCCTGAACATCCAATGCTAAGGGTCTCTCCACCGCTGGAAGATATGCTAAACTCCCCAAACTCTCCACCCGGTGACTCAAAGCATCGGCCACTGATAAGTAGGTATTTTGACCTCTTATTTTCTCTCTTTTACTTGTGTTTTAGGTAAAAAAATACTTGAAGGCATTCCCGGAAACTAATAAAATGTGCTTGCTTGCAAGAATTATTCAATATGAGCCAAAGGAATCAAAATCAACTCACAAAGGAGTCAAAAATTGAACAAAAACCAAAACTGGACAAAGAGGCCTGGAGTGCGGACCGCACAAATATTGTGCGGACCGCACAAATGTTGTGCGGACCGCACAAATGTTGTGCGGACCGCACAAATGTTGTGCGGACCGCACAAATATTGTGCGGCCGCAAAAGCCATTATGTGGCCGCGATAAAAAATATGCGGTCCGCAAGAGGAAGATTCAGAGACTTGTAATTTTGGCTATATGATGAGCGCGGACCACACCAATATTATGCGGCTGCAAAAGTCCATGTGCAGCCGCAATCAAAATTATGCGGTCTGCGATGATGAAGGTTCAAAGAGTTGTCTCAAGCAAAAATCAAGCAAGTGCGGACCACATCACTTTTATGCATCCGCATAATCATGAGCGCGACTGCACTCAGAACTGTGCGGTCCACGAAAGCCTAGCTCACACCAGAATTAAAAGGGAAGAACGTGGACCCCACCAGAATTATGATGCCGCGAAAGAAAGAGTGCTACCACACTCAGAATTATGCGGATGCACAACCTCTGCATGGGCATTTTTGTCAGATATTTTCAGCTTAGTATAAATAGAACATTTTGTCATTGTAGGTGATGTTACGTTTTGTATGAGCACCTGAGATGACTACTTTTACTGTTTTCAAAAATTTTGTACTAGATTCACTTCTAAACATTAGATTTTCATCCCATAATCTAATATTATGGATTTTATCTTCATTTCATCTTTAATTTCTTCTATTTCCATGAGTAATAAACCCATAGCTAGGGTTGTGACCCAACCCTAGTGTGGGTATTTAATGGGTGTTTAATTTAGGGCTTGAATGTGAATGGGTTAGTGATATTTAGCCTAGTTCTTGCTAGAACCCAAAAATTGATGGTTGAAAACATTGATTCATGCCTTTATGACTTAGTCTCTACTTGAGAAAGAGGGATTAAGTCTAGGAAAGCTAGGCTAACAAGGAATTGGAGTGAACTCAAGAAATTGATAGCCCCAATTAAAGGTTTAAACCTAGAGATAGTAATACCCGACTTGAGATAATATCACTTGATTTGTATGTATATCCATTTGGACTTGAGAAAGCCAAATTGGGCAAAATCACTCAAACTACCGAGAGCTATAGAGTGAATACCCAGGTGTGATAGCTATATTACAAACCCAACTGATCAAGTTTTCCCTAGATCTTACAATCCGTTAGATAACCACCTAGGTAGAAGTCATGACCCTAGTCCCTTTAAATACTTGAAAAACCCACACAAAAATATTGTCCTTAGCTTTATTCATTGCAATCTTTAGAGTAAAGATAGAAGTAGAATATCAACCCAAACTTGTGGAAGTGTAATTAGATTCAAAACCCACGTCTCGATTAGACATAAACCTATTTCCAATCATTAACTCAATGTGGATTCAATCCCGAACTTAGTTGGGTTATTATTGCATCGACCTCCTTGCTAATCAATAGTGGTGTAGGCTTGGACTCGATCAAGTTTTGGCGCCGTTGCCGGGGAGTTAGACGATCTTAGATATATATCTAAGTAGTTGTTTGTTTTGTCTTTCTTTCCTTCCATTTACTAATTTTCTTTGTCAATTGCTTTTAGGTACCAATGGCTCTTAATAATGAGGCCCTCAGAATTATACCATTTGGGGAGGAGGTAGATGACGAACAAGTAATTGAGGTTCACCTTGAGCCTCAAGTACAAAGGAGAGGCCAAGAACCTCACGATAATGTGCCAAATCCTCCCCCATCCCCACCAAGGGCAGCACATCGGGTGTTAATCAACGAATGCTACGCAAGTGCAATAGTCCCGCCCCTGATTAGGGCGGGCAATTTTAAAATAACCAATGTTATGCTTACACTGCAGGACTAATGGGTTTTCTTCACTGGAGCTCCACATCAAAACGCCTATAAACATCTCAAAATTTTTGTTGACACGTGCTGGGGGAGCAAGCAGACGAATGTCTCCGAGGACACATTGAGGTTATGACTATTACCTTTTTCACTTCAGGGAAAAGATTCGGACTGGCTAGAGAGGTTGCCCAACCATTCCATACACACTTGGGATGAGTTGGTCGAGAAGTTCATCACAAAGTTCTTTTCCCCGGGGAATATGGTGAAGCTAAGAGATGAAACTTTGGCTTTCAAACAAGAGACAAATGATGTTGCATAAAATTTGGGAACGGTATCGCACAATGGTCAAAGAATTCCCCAAAAATGATATGACTGAGCCAATGATCTAGTAAACCTTTTACAGGGGGATCAACACAACTGACCAGTGTGTGGTAAATCAACTCGTTGGGGGTAACTTCATGAACACGCCGTACTCTGAAGCCCGTGAAATATTGGATGAGATGGCGGATACCTCTTCGGCATGGCAAAGTAGATCCAATGTTCCTCAGGGTGACCCTAATGTTATCCACCTACACAAGGAATTACATGATCATGGGCAAGCCATAGCTTAGTTGACAACCACTATGAATCAATTGGCCAAGGCTCAGCGTCAACAGGTTCAGGGGCCAAAACAAGTAAATGCCATGGAAGGAGTAAACATGATGGTCAACAAGAGAAGGCAACGAGGTCAACAAGTACAAAACCATCCGGAGCAATTTGAGCAAAGTAATAGTGAGTGCAATCAAGATGATGCATATGATGATCAAAGTGAAGAAGTTCAATATGTCAACAATTACCAAGGTCAACAGAGCAATGCTCCAAATCAACAACAGTGGAGATCACAGGGAAACCAAGGAAATTGGAAAAACCAAGGCCAACAAGGAAATTGGAATAGTGGCAACAACAACAACCAAGGAAATTGGGGGAACAACAATCAAAATTGGGGTAATCAAGGCAATTGGGAAGGAAATAATCAAGGAAATTTGGGTGGAAACAATCAAAGTAATTGGGGAGGAAATAATAATAAAGGGGGTTGGAACAAAAACAATGAAGGAAATCGGGGTTCGGGCTTTCAAAGGCCCCCGATGTATCAACAACCAAACAACCCGCCTCCTTATCCGTCGCAAAGTCCTAGTTCTTCCAACAATGAGATGGGACGGATTGAAAATATGTTCAAGCAAATGATGGAGAAAAACGCCGACTCTGATGCTCAATTATCCCCCCACAACACTTCTATCTGCAACTTGGAAGTCCAACTTGGCCAAATTTATCAAGCCTTGAATACTCGACCTAAGAGGACACTACCAAGTGATACGATGATGAAACCGAAGGGTGGGAACAATACGGGGCATGCTATGGCTGTGACAACAAGAAGTGGGAGAGGTGGAGTTGATAGCACCTCAAACCCAAGAAAGAATGTGAATGATGACGTGTTGGTGCAAGATGATGATGAGCCAAGCAATGATGTTCAAGAAAATGATGAGTTGAGGATAGACATTGGTGAAAATTTGGAGGGGACACAAGATGATGTGATCATATACATATGGGCCCCGAAAACTTTCCTTGGACCTTGAAAACAGGAAGACTCCACCAATAAAGCCCTCAATCGAGGAGCCTCCCACATTGGAGTTGAAGCCCTTGCCTTTACACCTCAGGTATGAGTTTTTAGGCCCTTGTTCCACTTTACCTGTTATTCTTTCCTCGTGCTTAACTAACTTACAGGTAGATTCCACCCTTGCGGTGTTCCAAAAGAGGAAGAAGGCAATAGGTTGGACATTGGCAGATATTCGGGGTATAAGCCCCGCCTTTTGCATACACAAAATCATATTGGATGAGGATGCCAAACCCTCCATGGAACACCAAAGAAGTTTGAATGAGTCCATGCAATAGGTAGTCAAGAAAGAGATCAAAAAGTGGTTGGATGTTGGGGTTTCCTACCCCATTTCCGATAGTTCATGGACTTCACCGGTACAATGTGTCCCAAAGAAGGGGGGGGGGGGGGAATGTCTATGATTACAAATGAAAAAATTGAATTGATCCCCATAAGAATTTTCACCGCGTGGAGAGTGTTCATGGATTATAGGAAGATCAACAAAGTGACTCGGAAAGACCATTTTCCGCTTCCATTTCTTGATCAGATGATGGATAGGCTAGCCGGACGTGCTTATTATTGCTTCTTAGATGGGTATTTCGGATATAACCAGATTCTTATTGCACTTGAAGACCAAGAGAAGACCACCTTCACTTGTCCGTATGGCACTTTCTCATTCTCATAGATGCCTTTTGGTTTATGCAATGCATCGACTACTTTTCAGCGGTGTATTATGGCAATCTTCACTGATATGGTGGAGGAATTTCTCGAGGTTTTCATGGATAATTTATCTATTGTGGGAGATTCATTTGAAGAGTGTTTGGACAATCTTAATAAGGTATTGGCACGTTGTGAAGAGACTAACTTGGTGCTTAATTGGAAGAAGTTTCACTTTATGGTCGAGAAGGGCATTGTCCTCGGCCACAAGATCTCCAAGAATAGTATTGAAGTGGATAAAGCAAAAATTGAAGTGATATCAAAACTACCTCATCCTACTTCTGTCAAGGGAGTGAGGAGCTTTCTAGGTCATGCGGGGTTTTACCACCGGTTCATCAAGGATTTCTCTAAGGTGGTGAATCCCTTGTGCAGGTTATTAGAAAAAGATGCCAAATTTGGTTTCAATGACGATTGTATGAAGGCATTTGAGCTACTCAAGTATAGGTTGACTACCACTCCCATTGTTACCGTACCAAATTGGATCTTACCATTTGAGCTCATATGCGATACTAGCGACGTGGTGGTAGGAGCGGTACTGGGGCAAAGAATCAACAAGATCTTCCATCCAGTCTACTATGCTAGTAAGACCATAAACGAGGCCCAAGTCAACTATATGGTGACCGAGAAAGAACTCTTAGCCATTTTCTTTGCTATGAAAAAGTTCCACCCGTACCTCATGGGTACCAAAGTGATTGTTCACACCTATCATGCGACACTTTGTTATTTGATGAGTAAAAAGGACTCTAAGGCAAGATTGATGAGGTAGGTACTTCATCTACAAGAATTTGATATTGAAATCATAGACCGCAAAGGGAGTGAGAATCAAGTGGCAGACCACTTGTCCCGATTGGAGGAAGAGGGGAGGCCCCATGATGTCCTTGAGATCAATGATTCATTTTCGGACGAACAACTCCTTTCCATATCTATGACCGGGATGCCTTGGTTTGCCGATGTGGCCAACTATCTTGTGAGCGGCATTGTCCCGAATGAGTTCTATTCAAACCAAAGGAAGAAGATCAAATGGGACTGCTTGGATTACTATTGGGACGAGCCATATCTTTTCAAAATTTGCACTGATGGTGTTATCCGGAGATGTGTTCCAGAAGAAGAGCAATTGGGTATTCTTGAAGCTTGCCATTCTTCGCCATATAGTGGTCACAATGGTGGAGTGAGATCTGCTACAATGGTCCTAAGTTGCGGATTCTATTGGTCTACCTTGTACAAATACGCTAGCGAGCTCGTTAAGCATTATGATGATTGCCAAAGGGCCGGTGGGATCTCCAAGAAATATAAGATGCCTCTCACCATCATCCTAGAGATTGATATTTTTGATGTGTGGGGCATCAATTTTATGGGTACATTTGAAAGCTCATGTGGAACACCTATATTCTTGTTGCTATGGATTACGAGTCCAAATGGGTTGAAGTTGTGGCTTTGTCCAACAATGAAGCACGGAGTGTGGTGGATTTCTTGAAGAAAAACATGTTCACAAGGTTTGGCAGCCCAAGGGCCATCATTAGTGACGGAAAATCACATTTTTGCAACAAAGCCTTTGACACTTTACTCTCCAAGTATGGTGTAACTCACAAGGTGTCAACCCCCTATCACCCTCAGGCAAATGAACAGGTTGAAGTCTCCAACCGGGAGATCACGAGTATTCTATCAAAGACTGTCAATGAAAAATGGTCCGATTGGTCAAGGAAACTTGACGATGCTCTTTGGGCCTATAGAAAAGCTTACAAAACTCCAATTGGTATGTCTCCGTATCGGTTGGTGTACGGGTAAGTATGTCACCTCCCGGTGGAATTAGAGCATAAGGCCATGTGGGCGTTGAAGAAATTGAACCTTGAGTGGGATGTAGCTGCCAATCTTCAGGTGCAGCAATTGAGTAAACTTGATGAGTTCTGGTTCCATGCTTACTCCAGTTCGTCCTTGTATAAGGAAAAGATGAAGTAACTACATGATAAGTATATCCGGAACAAAGAATTCAAAGAAGGTGACCTTGCTCTTTTATTCAACTCTCGGTTGCGAATGTTTCAAGGAAAGCTAAAATCAAAGTGGAGTGGTCCTTTTGAAGTGGTACATGTGACTCCTTTTGGTGCTCTAGATTTGAAAAATAAGAATGGTGAGATATTTAGAGTCAATGGGCACCTAGTGAAGCACTACCTTGGTAAGGTTGATGATGGACACGTTGTGGCATTGCTCCATTTCAAGTGAATGATGGTAACATGCATCGTGCCACGGCGTTAAATCAGGCGCTTCTTGTGAGGCAACCCATGTGTTTTTATTTCTCTTGATTTTTTTTAGATTAGGCATTGTTTTGGGCTAACTGGTTGTGAAGTGTATGCAAGAATTGGGTGTGCAGTGCAAGAAATTTGCAAGGAAAAAATTGGCCAACTGGTGAAATTGTGCGGATCGCACAAGAACTTCGCAACCTCACAATTTTGTGTGCGGTCGCACCACTAGAAGATGAAAATTGACAACTCTCTGACGTTTGGCCTGACAAAAATCCTAAAGGATTAGCGGCCGCACTCAAAATTTCGCGGACCGCACAAATTGTATGGCCGCAATCACTTTTATGCGGATCGCGCCACAGACTCTAGTAACAGGTAAAGAGTGCGGACCGCACCAAAATTGTGCGGCCGCACTTAGTTGAGATAGTAGGTCCAGCTGGTCAAAGTATAAATAGGACTTTCTGAGACTTTTCACACTTTACACACTCAGGCCTCTCAAGCTAAACTAAGCACAATACACTTTCTCTCTTACTTTCAATATCATCTCATATTCATCAAGTGCGACTTCCTGCTACTTCTTCACTACTGGTAGGTTGATTTCAATATTTTAATTTCATCTTTTTCTTTGATGTAGTTTTCTTTTTATCTAGGATTAGGTCCATGCCTAAAATGTCAAATGTTGATTAAATCTTGCTTAGAATCATGTGGGAAGTGTTTGAATGCTTAATAGGGGCTAGGGTTAGTAGCTTTTCATGTTTAATTGCCACAAATCATGTTTAATTAGTGAAACCCTTGTGTAAAAACATAAGTCAGTGCCACTTGATTTGAATTTTTGCGGCCGCACACATTTTTGTGCAGTCCGCACTAGGGTATACGACCGCATACATTATTGTGTGGTCCGCGATACCCTAGGTTTAGGGCACCTATGATTGATAAGTTTGTGCGGCTGCACTTAATTTTGTGCGGTCCGTGATAGATTTTTGTGGCCGCAATCAATTTTGTGCGGTCCGCACAGTTAATCTTCAGAGACCCAACAAAAGGAATATACGGCCCCATTCAAAATTGTGCTGTCCGCACTGAAGTAACTTCAGAGAACCAGTAGTCTGAATCTAGGATCTTCGCGGCCGCACTCAAAATTGTGCGGTCCGCGATAGCCGTTATGCGATGGCACTCATTTTTGTGCGGTCCGCATTGGGCAGTATGCGACCGCACTCACTTTTGTGCAGTCCGCGCTGTCCAGTTATGAGAAGTTGTGTTTTGCATTTTCAATTGTGATTCTATACACATGATGAACCCCAATTCTAACTGGCTTTCACTACTTGTATGTTGCAAACAATGGTGCGTTCACGTGGTAGAGGCGATACATCCAAAGTGAGGGATGAATCCTTCTAAGGCTGGGGTAGAGGCAAACCCAACATGCCATTGTCAGTCCAAAAAGTCTTGAGCAAGAAGACTACACTCAGTAGACCACCTTCGGACACCTCAAACATCAGTAAATACCTCCCATCCCGGGAAACTTCTGAGAGGGATTCAATACAAGCACAACCGGGGGCTCAATCACAACAATTCCCCAGGAGACTCCATTTGGTCAATGAACCAACCTCCTACTCTAGTTCATCTAAAGGTTTGGAGGTGGGTAGTCAAGCATCTGAACCCTCTCCCCCACCTTCTACAACTGCTCCAATCAATTTGGATGAGGATGATGAGGTCTCGGACGATAGGAGGGGGGGGGTAATACAACTATTGGAGGCTTGGATAGATCAAGGAAGCCGAAGGTGTGGGCTGACAGTTTTGTCAGTGAAAAGGCATATGCAAAGTTTAGAGAATGGCCGTCCTAAATGTCTCTCACTCTTGAGTGACAATTCTTGACAAAAGACCTGAGCAAACACAACCCCAATGTCGTTAAGCAGTTTGAGGAAACAAAAGGATGGAAATAGTTCACCGGCCGAATGCAAGATGCAAATGAATACCTCGTCAAATAGTTGTATGCCAATGTTGCCCACATCAAAAAGGGTACCAAAGTAACGAAGATCCGAAACTTGAAAATCCTCTTTGATGCCCAGTCATTGAACAAGTATATAGGATTTGAGGAGGTGGAAGCAGTGCAATATATGTAGAAGCTAGCTATGGGTGATGTAGTTCGCCCATGGCTAGATGAGATACTAGCAATCCCGGGGACAACACCTGCATGGCTCACAGCTGGAGTTCAGATAGTCATAGCCACCCTTAACTTTGAAGCAAAAGGGTGGCAAACATCCGTGTGCAGCCGTCTGGATCCATGCCAACATGAGAACATCTTTCCACTTCCCCGGGCAGTATTAGTGGCTTCCTTCATGTCTGGATATACTGTGGGAGCCTTGATGTCCTTCAACATCTCAAATGCAATCCAGAAAGAAGAAAGGTCATATCCCTACCCCAACTTCCTCATAGAGTATTTCCAATATCAAGGGGTAGAATCGAGACATTTTGATGTTGAGGTGAAGGCTAAGAAGACTTTCTCATGGTACCACCTCTAGGGAGCGCACAACCCTAAGTTCAAGGGTGAAGCCACTACTTCCACTAGCCAGTCTGAAGAGCCAGGGGTAGTGGCCACTGGTTCAGTTGTCGAGCCCTCCACAGCAGCCGATACTTCTACAGGAGCAGCAACAATGCCTCTTTCATCCTCCGGACCATATGCCTCATTGCCACTTTCAATGCCTACCTCATCTACCTACCCTCTGACTGCACTGCGGGTGTCCCAAAAACTTTCCAGTCTCAACAACTGGATGCAGGCAGCTACCACAAAGCTGACTGACATATCAAGTGTTGTGGCAGCACAGTCATCAGCCCCAACAGAGCTTCAGGTACCTCCATCAGTGGAGGACTCATTGAACAAAATTCTGGAAAACCAGAAAAAGATCCTGGAGACTTTAGATACTCATGGAAAGATCATCAAGGACTTGAGGAAATAGGTGAAAAAGATGCGAAAGACTCAGGCATCAAAGGACTCGGTGGACAAGCTGCGCAAGGAAGTTGAGAAGATTTCTTCTACTGGAGATCTTCCATTGGACCTTCTCATGAATCAGACGGTCCCAGTAGCAGTGCCATAGGTATCAGAGGCAACAGCCGGCTGCAACTACACAAACTGCTGAGGAGTTGATACAGATGCTCAGCAACCCCGTAGTCCCTCAGTCAGAATATGTGGAGATACAGTTGGAGGAGACAGAGGGTGTTGAGGACCCCATGCAGGCTGAGGAGACCATACATGTTGAGGACCCGATGTAGAGTGAGACCACATAGGGAGTTTTCTTTACTCTCTATCCCTTTCCCTATTCTTATTTGTTATTAGCATTGAGGACAATGCTCATTTTCATTTGGGGGGGTGGTTCATTTTGATTTGACTTTGACATTTGGTATGTAATAACTATTACTCTACTTTTATTTATCTTTATTTTCCTTTTTGGTATGTATATAGTTTTTGTTACAACCCATATTAACGTACGTTCATTCATGCAATAAGTTAGTCGACGTAAATATGAAGAGAGATTATCTTTGAGATGATAAGAATTTAATCCTATTGGTGTTAAATGATACAAGAATGTATAAGGGTGATTAACAAGTGTTAGAAGTTAAATGAATCAAGGATGTTGTAACCCGTATTTTTGGTAGATCTAGGGGTGCTTAATATTCTCAAGAGGTCGTGTTTTAAGTAATTTCAATCACATAATATCCCTATAATAATTCTCGAAGTCAAACGAGTTATGAAACAAAAGTCGACAAGAGTTGTCGCAACTTAGGTTCATAGTTTTACTTAAACTTTAGGTCAAATGTTACTAAGATTTTCTCCCAATCTACTTGGGAATACGGGGTGATATACCCACCAAATTGAAGAATATGAGTCTAGTTTCCAAAGTATCCAAACTTTCATCGATACTATATAATAATAGAGAGATATTAACATTTTCGCGAGAGTGCGCTAAGCACCTCTCTATGGGTCCCACATAGTCGGTTTAAGAGAGATGCATATATATAATATGCTTAGAACCAGTTTTAAGTCATTCATTTTCAGTATATTTAGACCTTAGAACCCTATAAACACCCTCTTAAGGTTATCTCAAGATTCAAGACCCAAACAAAGGGCAAACAACACAAATCAAGTGTCGGGAATCCCGTGGCGCTAGTAAGTTTCTTGTTCCTCTTGTTGTTGTTCATTTTGTGTTGTTCAAGCTCGTGTGGGAGGTTGTTTTAAAGTTTTTATGTTCTATAAATACTCCCTCAAGTTTTTAATATCAACCCTAAGTGATTTCAAGCCTTCTAAAATGATTCTAGTACCGAAAACCCTAATTGATTGCTAGTTTCGCTTCCTTGTTGTTGTGGAAGCATTGGATGGATATTTCGTGGAAAATTAAGTTCAAGTTGGAGTTGTTATTTCTGTTTAAAGGTTAGTAACCTCTTACTCTACATGTATTTAAGATTATCCAAGTTACGGCTAAGTCATTGAAGCTAGAACTTGTGAAATATATATCGAAAGGCTTGATAGTAATGTTGTTGGTTGGTGGACTATTTTGGAAGGCTCAATATGATTACTGATGTTTTTTAGGCTGTATGCTGATATTTTTGACTTGTGTGAAGTCATATGTATAGGGGAGGTGCTTTCTGTTTCATCGTAATATATGTTATGGTCGATACATAATAGTTACGATGCTTAAACGATAATGATAGTGTCGTTTCTCTTATTGTAGATTAAGGAGTCGTGACATTTGCATAGCTTGAGGTTGGGAAGTATATATACAAGGTATGTGAGGCTATCCATTTCCTTCTTTTTTATGACTCCGATTGCACATAATGCAATGGACGAGCTTCCAAAGATACTCTACTCTTAAGAGCTAGCAGTACTTACATTGTTTCCCTTCTTATGGAATAATTGATGTTGAGGTTGATTCTCTTATTCGTATGTTATCAATGTTGTTGGTAATTCATGATTCTTATAAGATTCTTGATTAAGAGTTAGTCCTAATAACGTGTACGAAGAATATCGACCTTACGTCACCCCGAAAGGTTCAGAATATGATCCCAATGAATCCTACATGCATAGTCGGTCGGGTACGGCACCTATTGTGCAACCACTAATCAGTGGGGTTTTACCGAGCTCCACGTGGCCGGGTACGTTTTACCGAGCCTATTACTGCCGGGTATGATATGATGATGATGATGCCCGTAGAGGCGTATGTTTTAAAAGTTTATGTATATGTATGTATGTATCACGCATTTCATGTCAGTAGCCCTCAGAGGTACCCAGATGTTACAGGTTGTATATTCTCTATCCCTTTTTACATTATTGTTCTTACTTATGCTTTCCTGCCTTACATGCTCAGTACTTTATTCGTACTGACGTCCTCTTTATTTGTGGACGTTGCATGTCATGCTACAGGTCCTGATAGACAGGTAGACACAGCTCCCCCACCAAAGTAGGCTTCCCAGTTTAGCGGTTGTTGGGGAGATCCCTCCTTCAGACTTGTCGTGGTCTTGGTATGCATTATTGTTATAGATATTATGAGTATGTTGGGGCCCTGTTCCGGCAATGTTGCATCACTTATGCCCCTTTAGAGGCTGATAGATAGGTGTCGACTCATGTATAGTTTGGTATGCCTTGTTGGCTAATTTTTGTTGTATAGTCTTTCATGGCAACGTTGTAGCTCGTACCTTATATGTAGTTTCTTAGTAGTCTTGTCATCCCATGTGATGTATGTTCATACCCTTATCTTTAATTGTTGATTGTTCATGATCCATATCTACCATTTATATTGATCTCGTCAGCCCTTAAAGATAATAAAGAAGATTCAATAAAATGTTCGTTGGTGCTCGGCAAGTATGGCCCGGTGCTAGTCATGATCCTCCATTTTGGGTCGTGACAAACTTGGTATCAGAGCAGGTCTATCCCAGGGGTTGTCTATGAACCATGTTTAGTAGAGTCTTGATTATGGATGTGTAGCACGCCACATTTATAATCAGGAGACTACATGACATCTAGGGTTGTTTTCTTCTTCCTTAATCTAGATCGTGCGTAGAGTTGAGTCTTTAGTGTTCGTATCTAATATTAACCTTGTTTTCTTTCAGCGATGCCTTCGACTAGGAAGCAAGCGATTAGTAGACGGCTTGATATAGTTGCAGGAGAGGGTACCCATCAGGTGCCTCAAGCTAGAGCAGGCCAAAGTGAGGCTCAGAGTGAGAGGTCGTCTCATACCTCATCTACTCTATTTCATCCAGAGGATATTAGCAGGAAGCCAGCACCACCAATTCCTCTGTATGGCACTACAGACCAGGATATGCAGAGTGTGGTGCAGCTGTTGACTAGCTTGGTAGCTGCTCAGGCTCAGAGGAAAAATACCAGTGTTGTTGATAAACCGGATAGTACGAGAGTTCATGATTTTATTAATCTAGACCCTCCAGTATTTACCGGATCAGACCCCAAGGAGGACCCGCAAACTTTTATTGACCAGATTCATCGTACACTACGGGATATGAATGCTACAGATACAGAGGCAATAGAGTTGGCTTCTTATCGGTTACGAGATTTAGCGGTTTTCTGGTATGATAGTTGGGAGAGATCTAGGGGTCTGAACGCCTCTCAAGCTATGTGAAAGGAATTTTGTGAGGCCTTTCTTCGTCACTATTTGCCAGTTGAGATACGACGAGCTAGAGCTGATAAGTTCTTGAACCTTAGACAAGGTAATATGAGTGTGCGAGAGTATAACACGTAGTTTGATTCTTTACCAAGGTATTCTCCTCATATGGTGGCCGAGATGAGTGATAGGGTGCATATGTTTGTGAACAGGTTGGGACCACATCTGATAAACGAATGCACGACATCCTCCTTGGTGGAAGGCATGGATACTTCCCGTATTCAGGCTTATGCCTAGACCCTAAAGAATCATAAGCACCATCAAAGGGCAGATAGGGAGCAGGATAGGGGCCAGCATAAGAGGGCAAGATTTGTAGGGTATTCTCATGACTTCTGAGTTAGTGCTAGGCCCTAGTCTTTGAGGAGTTCGGCGCCACCTGTTGCTAGTGCTCCTACACAGTTTCAGAGGCCTCGGTAAGATCGATTTACCTATTCTGGTCTAGGTCAGAGTTCGCGGGCATCAGGCTCGCAATATCATAGGGATACTAGTCAGATGTGACCTCCAACATCCCCTTGTGATCAGTGTGGCAAGGCCCACTTTGGATTGTGTCGTCGAGGTTCTGATGCGTGCTATTCTTGCGGACAGCCTGGCCATATGATGTGGGATTGTCCTAATAGAGAATGTGGTGGTATGGCTCATCCAACTGGATCTGTGTCTGGTTCTTCCTCATCAGTTCGACTTCCAACACGGGGTTTTCAGTAGTCGACAGGTCATGGTAGAGGTAGAGGTGCAGTGCCGAGTTCGAGTGGTGCTCAAAATCGAACCTACGCTATAGTAGGTCGACAGGATCTCGAGTCATCTCAGGATGTTGTTACAGGTATATCGTCTGTGTTTTATTATGATGTATATGCGTTGATTGATCTGGGATCTACATTATCATATGTTACACCTTTTGTGGCTAATAAGTTTAGCGTTGAACCTGAATTGATAAGTAAACCACTTGCGGTAACTACTCTGATAGGAGATTCTGTGATTGCTAGTAGGGTATATAGAGGTTGCACATTGATGATTTGTACTCGTCAAACCTCGGAGAATTTATTTGAATTAGAAATGGTTTATTTCGACGTTATAATGGGAATGGACTGGTTTGCCTCATTCTATGCAAATGTTGATTGTCGTACGAAGATGGTTAGGTTTCAATTTCCTGATGAACCCGTCATTGTATGGAAAGGGAACATTTCTACGCCGAAAGGTAGGTTTATTTCCTCTTAAGGCAAGGAAGATGATCTCAAAAGGGTACATTTATCATCTCGTTTGCGTTAGGGATGCGGAGACGAAGCCGCCTACTCTACAATCAATCCACATGGTCAATGAATTTCCAGATATTTTCCCAGATGAACTCCCAGGCCTTCCTCCTGAAAGGGAGATTGAGTTTAGTATTGATGTGTTGACACTCAACCCATATCTATTCCTCCATACAGGATGGCCCCGACAGAGTTGCAAGATTTGAAGGCACAGCTAAAGGACTTGCTGGATAAGGGCTTTATAAGGCCTAGCACTTCACCTTGGGGTGCGCCAGTCCTGTTCGTGCGGAATAAAGACGGGTCGTTAAGGATGTGTATTGATTATCGACAGTTGAATAAGTTTACCATAAAGAACAAGTAACCCCCTTCCAAGGATTGACGACTTGTTTGACCAACTCCAGGGTGCCAAGTATTTCTCCAAGATTGACTTACGTTCAGGGTATCATCAGGTGAGGGTTAAGGAGAAGGATATTCCAAAGACGGCCTTCCAGACAAGATATGGGCACTTTAGTTCTTGGTGATGTCGTTCGGGCTAACAAATGCCCCAGCAACTTTTATGGATCTCATGAATACTATATTCAGGCCCTATCTTGATGTGTTCGTGATCGTATTCATTGATGACGTTTTGGTCTACTCTCGTTCAGAGGTGGAACATGCAGGCCACTTGCGGATAGTATTACAGACTCTTCAGGATCATAAGTTATATTCTAAGCTCTCCAAATGTGAATTCTGGCTGAACTCAGTAGCATTCCTTGTCCATGTGATATCTGACGAGGGTATTAGTGTCGACACTCAAAAGATCGATGCAGTAAAGAATTGTCCAAGACCTACAACACCATCAGAAGTTCGCAGCTTCCTGGGGCTAGCAAGATATTATAGGTGATTTGTAGAAGGGTTTTCCTCTATATCATCACCATTGACTAAGTTAACACAGAAAGTTACTAAGTTCCAGTGGTCTGACGGTTGTGAACGAAGTTTTCAGGAGTTAAAGAATCAATTGACATATGCGGTAGTGCTCACTCTCCCAGAAGGAACAGAAGGTTATGTGGTATATTGTGATGCCTCAGGTATAGGTTTGGGGTGCGTATTGATGCAACATGGGAAGGTGATTACTTATGCATCAAGACAATTGAAGAAGCATGAAAATAATTACCCGACTCATGATTTGGAGTTGGCTGAATTAATATATTCTTTGAAGATATGGCGGCACTACTTATACGGCGTCCATGTTGACATCTACACATATCACAAGAGTTTACAATACATCTTCAAGTAGACGGAGTTGAATTTAAGGCAGCGTAGGTGGCTTGAATTACTTAAAAATTATGATGTCGAGATATTGTACCATCCTGGTAAAGCCAATGTTGTAGTATATGCTCTTAGTCGTAAGTCAATGGGAAGCTTAATACACATGAGGCAGGTAGACAGGGGTTGACTAAAGAGCTTCATCAGCTAGACAATATGAGAATTAGATTGTTAGGCTTTGATGACGGAGGGGTTACTGTACAGAATACATCAGAATCATCTTTGGTAGTCGAGGTAAAAGCACGGGAATATGAAGATCCTACCTTAGTACGATTGAGAGAGAGCATTCAACAGCGTAAAATTATGGCTTTTGAGATCGGAGTAGATGGGGTACTGAGATACCAGGGCCGGTTATGTGTGCCTGATGTGGCAGGGTTGAGAGAGAAGATTATGATTGAGATTCATCAATCCTGATATTCCATTCATCCTGGCTCGACAAAGATGTATCATGATGTTAAGGAGCAGCATTGGTGGGATAACATGAAGAAGTCTATTGCAGAATTCGTAGCTCAGTGTCCAAATTGTCAACAAGTAAAAATCGAACATCAGAAACCCTGTGGATTGCTTCAGAATATTGATATTCCGACCTGGAAATGGGAGGTGATTAATATGGACTTCATTATTGGATTACCTCACTCTTATCATAAGTTTGACTCCATATGGGTGATAGTTGATCGACTTACAAAATGTGACCATTTTCTACCAGTTAAGACAACTTACACAGCTAAAGATTATGCAAAGTTGTATATCAAGGAGATTGTTAGGCTTCATGGTGTGTCGATATCTATTATATCGGACCGAGGAGCGCAATTTGCAGCTAACTTTTGGAGGTTTTCTCAGAAGGGTTTAGGCACACAAGTGAATCTCAGCACTGCATTCCATCCACAGACTGACGGACAGGCTGAACGTACCATTCAGACACTTGAAGATATGCTACGAGCATGTGTTCTAGATTTCAAGGGGAATTGGGATGACCATCTTCCACTCATAGAATTTGCCTACAATAATAGCTACCATTCCAGTATTAAAATGGCCCCGTACGAGGCACTATACGGGAGGAGATGTCGATCACCACTTGGATGGTTCGAAGTTGGTGAAACAGAACTATATGTGCCAGATTTGATTCACCAAGCCATTGAGAAGATAAAACTGATACAAGAGCGGTTGAGGACGGCGCAAAGCAGGCAAAAGTCTTATTCTGATGTCCGACGTCGTGATCTGGAGTTTGAGGTTGGTGATTGGGTTTTCTTGAGGATCTCGCAAATGAAGGGTGTTATGCGTTTTGGGAAGAAGGGTAAGCTGAGTCTGCGGTATATCGGTCCGTACAAAATTCTTTGATGAATTGGACAGGTTGCTTATGAGTTAGAATTGTCATCTGAATTGGAATTGTCCACCCGATATTCCATGTATCTATGTTGAGGAAATGTATTGTAGACCCTTCTCGGGTCGTCCCTATCAAAGATGTACAAGTTACAGAAGATCTATCATATGAAGAAGTGCCAGTGGCTATATTAGATCGACAAGTCCGCAAGTTAAGAACAAAGGATGTAGCTTCCGTCAAAGTATTGTGGAGGAACAAGAACATGGAAGAAATGACATGGGAAGAAGAAGAGGAGATGAAGTCTAAATACCCTTACCTGTTCTAGAATGAAGATAACAAGGATGCCAGGGGAACACAGGACGCATTTGAAGGTGAAACAACTCTATGAGGTAAGCAATAGCTTAGAATACTCTTCCTTAACACACAATGGTGATATCTATAGAATGTACATATCCATAATGCTTTGTGTAGCCTTGCAAGGCAATACGTTGGGTTGCTTGCAAGTTTGTCTAGTATCCATTTTATAGGGGGAAAACTCGCCTGGGAATTTCCGTTGGAATCCACGATGAGTTAGGCTTACCATAAACCCTTACATTCGATGAGGAATGTTCCTAAGGGGGGAGGGGGTTACAACCCATATTCATGTACTTTAATTCACTCCATAAGTTAGTCGATGTAAATATGAGGAGAGATTATCATTGAGATGATAACAATTTAATCCTATTGGTCTTAAATGATACAAGAATGTATAAGGGTGATTAACAAGTATTAGAAGATAAACGAATCAAGGCTGTTGTAACCCATATTTTTGGTAGACCTAGGGGTGATTAATATTCTCAAGAGGTTGTGTTTTAAGTTATTTGAATCACATATTATCCGTATCATAAGTCTCGAAGTCAAACGAGTTATGAAACAAAAGTCGACAAGAGTTGTCGCAACTTAGGTTCATAGTTTTGCTTAAACTTTAGGTCAAATGTTATTAAGCTTTTCTCCCAATATGCTTAGATTTACGGGGTGATATACCCACCAAATTAAATATCTATGAGCCTAGTTTCCAACGCATCTAACCTTCCATCGATAAGATATCAGAATAGAGAGATATTTGCATTTTTGCGAGATTGCGCTAAGCACATCTCTATGGGTTCCACATAGTCGATTTAACAGAGATGGATATATATAATATGCTTAGAACCCGTTTTAAGCCATTCATTTTCAGTATATTTAGACCTTATAACCCTAGAAACACCCTCTTAAGGTTCTCTCAAGATTCAAGACCCAAACAATGGGCAAACAACACAAATCAAGTGTCAGGAATCCCGTGGCGCTAGTAAGTTTCTTGTTCTTGTTGTTGTTGTTGTTGTTCATTTTGTGTTGTTCAAGCTAGTGTGGGAGGTTTTTTTTAAAGGGTTTATGTTCTTTAAATACTCCCTCATGTTTTAATATCAACCCTAAGTGATTTCAATCCTTCTAAAGTGATTCTAGTAACGAAAAATCCTAATTGATTGCTAGTTTCGCTTCCTTGTTGTTGTGGCAGCATTCGAGTGATATTTCGTGGAAAATTAAGGTCAAGTTGGAGTTGTTCTTTCTGTTTAAAGGTGAGGAACCTCTTAATCTACATGTATTTAATATTATCCAAGTTACAGCTAAGTCATTGAAGCTAGAACCTGTGAAATATATATCGAAAGGCTTGATAGTAATGTTGTTGGTTGGTGGACTATTTTGGGAGGATCAATATGATTATTGATGTTGTTTGGTCTGTTTTCTGATCGTTTTGAATTGTGTGAAGTCATATGTATAGGGGAGGTGCTGTCCCTTTCATTGTAAAATATGTTATGGTCGATACATAATAGTTACGACGCTTAAACGATAACGATAGTGTCGTTTCTCTTATTGTAGATTAAGGAGTCATGACATTTGCATAGCTTGAGGTTGGGCAGTATATTATACAAGGTATGTGAGGCTATCCCTTTCCTTCTTTTGCACGATTCCAATTGTACATAATGCAATGGACGAGCTTCCAAAGATACTCTACTCTTAGGAGCTAGCAGTACTTACATTGTATCCCTTCTTATGGAATAATTAATGTTGAGGTTGCTTCTCTTATTCTTATGTTATCAATATTGTTGGTACTTCCTAATTCTTATAAGATTCTTGATGAATAGTTAGTCCTAATAACGTGTACGGAGAATATCGACCTTACGTCACTCGAAAAGGTTCATAATATGATTCCAATTAGTCCTACATGCATTATATATATATATATATATATATATATATATATA
>ML322044.1:0-81484 GCA_005239505.1 Nicotiana paniculata | reverse complement strand
ATAAAACAAGGAGACACAGAACTACTCTGTGAGTTTGTAGACAGGTTTCAACGAGAAAGAATGAAATTACTCAGGGTGCCTGATAATTGGGAAGCCATGGCATTTGCAAGCAACCTAAATGATAAAATCTCAGAAGCCACGAGATGACTTAAGGAAAGTCTAAGAAAATTCCCCGCTACAACATGGAACGATGTATATAACAAGTATAGTACTAAACTCAGAATAGAAGAAGATATCATTGCTCATTCAAGAGATGAAGATCATTCCAGATCCAGACGTCCTGAATCAGACAGAAGATCAGGTAAAATCAGGTACAATCCTTACTTAGGACCCTTGGGACGTGATATTCGTCCTAGGATCGAAAACACTATGTCAGACTATAGACCACCAGGAAGAGACGTAGTTTCATCCTCATCTAGATCCAGAAAAGATCAATATGAACGACGTAGAGGTAATACCCGAATTGGGGATCATACCTTTAATGTAAGTACTACTGAACTTGTCTCAATATTGAGGAACATGGGAGACAAGGTTAAGTGGCCCAAAGAGATGCGATCAAATCCAAATAGAAGGAACCCAGATCACTGATGTGAATTCCATAATGATCATGGGCACAAGACTGCGGATTGTAGATTTTTACAAGGTGAAGTAGAAAATTTATTGAAACAGGGCTATTTAAAGAATTGTTTAGCGATAAAGGTAAACATGCATATATGAGGAACAACCAAGAGCCCCCAAAGACTCCTTCTCCAAAATGAACCGTCAATGTGATACACGGAGGTGAAGAAGTCAACGGAGTGGTCTGCAAAACGACCACAAAGTTCAGAATTACACATGGAAAATAGGTTCGTGAAAATCTGGAAGCGGACGATATAACCTTCGATGATGCATATATCGGCGGATTAATGCTTCCTCACAACGATGCTCTTGTAATATCTTTACTTATTCATAACACTAACGTAAAAAGAGTGTTGATTGATCCAGGAAGTTCAGTCAATATCATTTTCTAAGAGTCGTGGAAGAAATGCGATTGGGGAATCAAGTAATCCCAAGGGCACGAGCCATATCAGGGTTTGATAACTCCACGGTTATAACAAAAGGAGAAATTGAGCTTAGCACTTATGCTGAGGGGGTGATCAAAAGTACCAGGTTCCAAGTCATCGATACTGACATGGCTTATAACGTAATCGTGGGAAGGCCATGAATCCACAACATGAAAGCAATACCCTCCACCTTGCATCAGGTAATTAAATTCCCCTCTGAATGGAGGATTCAACAAATTAGAGGCGATAAGCAAACCACAAGAAATATAAACTCCGTGGTACACTGCAACAAAAAAATAGAGGTGGAAGAATCACAAGATAAGGGAATCTCCCGAGTGACTGACACCGCCCAAACATGCATGGAAGAAATTACTACCCAAATAGGTACGAAATTTATTATTGCTGAAACAGGTACGAAAGAAAATACTTACGAGAAGGTGAATCAAGTTGTCACGGAAGGTGCATTAGACCATACTAATGTAGATACCATACCGGACGTCATTCATGAACCGGAGGAAGACGAGCACATCAAAACAACTACAGAAGAGCTCGAAGCTATTCCATTGTCTGAACAAAAGCCTGAACAGAAAATGTATATAGGCACGAGGCTGGGCCCCGGTCGAAGAGGTAAGTTAATTGATTATTTAAAGGCTAACGCAGACTGCTTTGCGTGGTCCCACTCAGATATGACAGGCATCTCACTAGACGTGATGACTCATAAACTAAATGAAGATCCATCCTTCGTACCTGTTAAGCAGAAGAAAAGAAAGCAAGGACCATTCAAGAACCAAGTGATTGACGAAGAGGTATAGAAACTCTTGAAGATTGGTTCGATACGAGAGGTAACGTACCCTAACTGGCTAGCTAACACCGTGGTAGTACCAAAAAAGAATGGCAAATAGAGAGTATGCATATATTATACTGACTTAAATAAAGCATGCCTTAAAGATTCATTCCCATTACCACATATAGATCAAATGATTGATGCCACTACAGGTCATGAATTATTAAGCTTTTTAGATGCATATTCTGGCTATAATCAGATTAAAATGGATCCCTCAGATGAGGAAAAAATTTCCTTCATTACAAACAGGGGGACTTACTGTTATAAAGTTATGCCTTTTGGCTTGAAAAATGCTGGAGCCACCTATCAAAGGTTAGTGACTAAAATGTTCCAAGAACATCTTGGAAAGACGATGGAAGTTTATATTGATGATATGTTGGTAAAATCAACACAAGCGGAAGACCATTTCCAGCATCTCTCTACTACTTTTGATATTTTACGCAGGTATAATATGAAGCTAAATCCAGAAAAATGTGCTTTTGGAGTGCAATCAGGTAAAGTTTTGGTTTTCCTTGTATCCAACAGACGAATAGAGGTAAACCCCGCTCAAATTAAGGCTATAGAAGAAATACCTGATATATTAACAAATAAAAAAGAAGTTTAAAGACTAACAAGGAGAATAGAAGCTTTGGGAAGATTTATTTCTAAGTCTTCCAAAAAAAGTTTTAAATTCTTCTCAGATCTCAAAAATCAGAATCAGTTCGAATGACTGAAGAATGTCAGCAAGCCCTCAAGAATCTGGAGATTTATCTATCGAAACCACCGCTGTTTTCAAAGCCAAAAGAAGGGGAAATATTGTACATCTACCTGGTTGTTTCAGAAATTGCTGTAAGTTCAGTACTGGTAAGAGAAGAAAAAGGTAAGCAATCACCTATCTATTATGTAAGTAAAACTTTGCTAGATGCTGAAACTAGATATCCACATTTGGAAAAATTAACCTTAGCTTTAATAATGGCATCTAGAAAATTACGTCCATATTTTCAATGTCACCCAATCACCGTTGTGACTTCATATCCTTTAAGAAATATTCTTCATAAACAAGAATTGTCAGGAAGATTAGCCAAGTGGGCCATAGAATTAAGTGAGCATGAAATAATCTATCAACCTAGGACTGCAATTAAATCTCAAATACTAGCTAATTTTGTTGCTGACTTTAGTAATAGCATTATCCCTGAAGTAGAAAAGGAGTTACAACTTTTTAACGGTGCTAATCCGGGACTATGGACCCTATTCACCGATCGCTCCTCAAATATAAAAGGTGCCGGCTTAGGCATAGTCTTAATATCACCCACGGGCGAAAAGACACAACAAGCTATCAAGTGTTATCCTATAACTAACAATGAAGCAGAGTACGAAGCTGTTATTGCAGGGCTTGAACTCGCACGGGAGCTCTCAATCGAGAAAATCATGATCAACAGCGACTCCCAACTGGTAGTAAATCAGATGTAGGGGACTTACATCGCTCGAGAGACTCGAATGTAACAGTATCTTGAAAAAGCACGAGAGCTCGTGAGAGAATTCAAAACATGGAAGGTAATGCAAATACCTAGAGAGGAAAATGCAGAAGCAGATGCATTAGCTAACCTCGCAGCAGTCACAAAAGTAACAAACAAAGACAATGCAATTATCGCCCAACTATTCCACTCAATGATTGACCAGGACAGGAGTAGGGTAGCTTTCAACAACTTAACCTGGGACTGGAGAAAAGAAATTATTAATTTTTTGCAGAATGGCATCGTACCTGAAGATAGGAAAGCAGCTCAAGCGCTTCGCCGCAAAGCTGCATGGTACTGCCTTATTTGTAACTTGCTTTATCGCAAGATGTTCGGAGGACCCTTAGCTAAATGCCTCGGACCTAACCAAACGGAATTTGTGATGAAAGAAGTCGACGAAGGACACTGTGGAAATCACTCAGGGGCGAGATCCTTAGTGAAAACCCCAATAAGAGCTGGATACTATTGGCCTGAGATGGAAGAAGAATCCGAGAACTTCGTATCCAAATGCGACAGGTGCCAAATGTTTTCCAATAACATGCATCGACCAGCAGAATTATTGCATCCAATTGTATCCCCATGGCCTTTCATGAAATGGGGTATGTACATAGTGGGACCTCTTCCCACAGCTAAAGAACAGGTACGATTTTTGCTAATGCTAACCGACTATTTTATAAAATGGGTAGAGGCAGAAGCGTTCAAACAAATGCGAGAAAAGGAAGTTAAAAGCTTCCTATGGCGAAACATAATATGCCGCTTTGGGATACCAAAGGAGATCGTATGTGATATTGGCCCACAATTCATAGGCTCGCAAATCACAGAATTCTTCGAAAGTTGGCAAATTAAACGGATCACTTCAACGCCCTACCATCCCTTGGCTTACGGTCAGGATGAGTCAACGTATAAAGTCATCATTAACAATCTAAAGAAGCGGATAGATAGAGCTAAAGGAAACTAGCCTGATGAGTTACCAGCGGTACTATGAACATACAAAACAACTTCAAAAATAACCACGGGAGAAACCCTGTTCGCGCTTGTCTATGGCTCATAAGCCTTAATACCTATAGAGATTGGCGAACCAAGCTTAAGGCTTACAACAACCACGAAGGAAGCAAACGACGACGAATTAAGGACCAATCTGGACCTGCTCGAACCACGGGGAGAAGCAACACTGATACGGATGACAGCTCAAAAGCAAATCATAGAGCGTTATTACAACTGTAAAGCTCATCTCAGGTACTTCAAGATTGGGGACTTCATCCTCAAAAAAGTCTTTCAATCAACGAAAGAAGCAGGCGCAGGAAAGCTAAATCCAAACTGGGAAGGACCCTACAAAATTCGAGGCATAGATGGGAAGGCCGCTTATGAGTTGGAAGCTATGGATGACAGAATCCCACCAACAAGTTGGAATTCCATTCACTTGAAGAAGTACTACTTTTAAGGAAAAGAAGTACCCCAAGTCAGGTGTCACACGTTCGATTTTATTTTGAACATTTAAAAATTTTACTAACTTTTTTAGATGATAGGCATAAAGCTAACCCATCCCCAGATGATGATATTAGACCTGCAAAGACGCGAGAAAATAACACAATCCCGGTCTAGGGTTACGCTTTCTGATGGATGTTTTAAAGGGTTAAGCAGTCATTCATCTAAAAAACTATATACCTTCAAGTACGGAATGTTTTTCCTTTTCAGGAAAAGGACCACAAGGAAGGAATAATCAAGTGCTCGAGATCTCATTCTTCAAAGCTCAAACACTTTGGGGACTATACAGTATGGAAGGCTAAGACGAAGCAAAGAAGACTATCAGAAAGTCAAAAGCTCGAGCCTGAAGACCCATCTACCCAACAAGACAAGTGATACGAGCAGAATCGAAAGAGATCAAAAGAGTCATCCAAATACAAAGCTTAATGCTAAAATGCAAAAAAAACCCTCGAACATGTTCAGGATGAAAAGCAAAATATTAGTCACGAGGAAGAAATGTATACTTATTCAAAACTGTTGTAACAAAAACAGTTAGGGGTAAAAGATCATCATCATTTGTACTTACTCAAAAAACTGTTATCAAATAAAAAAATTACGAATGAAAGATCAAAATTCATGTATTTGTTCAGAAAATTATTGTCAAATAAAATAGTTACGGATGAATTTTTTTTTTCCTCGTACTTATTATAAAACTGTTATCAATAAAAACGGGTGCGGTTAGAAACCCCAATCTTTATAAAAACTGTTACTAGTGAAAAACAATTGTTCCCTTGCATTAATATCGAAAAACTGTTTCCTATGAAAAACAGTCACGAAATACAAGGGTATATCAAATATGTTAAACAAAAACAATTGCAACATGAGTTTTAGACGATAATCAAACACATGTAAAATATCGTGGAAGTTAAAAAAAAAAAACTTTCCTTGGAAACATTCTTAAATATGTGAAAAATTCCTATCACTTTATTGCATTATTACACCTTTATAAATTTGAGACGTCTTCTTCATTAAGTGTCGATCAAAAAAGGGCCCTCTTCCATAAATTATGCCTACTACAAAAAGGTACACATTTAATATGACACCGTGCCTATTACGAAAAGGTACGAGTAATCTAAAGCATTCTACATGCAGAACTCAGAGGTAAAACTAAAACCTCGAAAAATGAAGCATGCAAAAGACTTAAAGAGTGAAACAGAAACTCAACAAAAGTCATACTAGCATTAATATATTAAAACGGCTAAGTAAAAACTAAGTATTAACTTATACTTAGCCGTATAGAATTTTTATACATTGAGGTGCCCCTAAGTTGTCATTTAGGGACTTTAAAGAGATCCACATTTACCCCTGATGGGACTGGGGGTAACCACCAATTGAGACAAAGATTAAAAAAAAGGAGGGGGGGGGGGTGAACCAACTTCTTAAATTTCTTCAGGAGGGGGGTTGACTTCACTGGCAGAAGGAACGGGAGAAACTAGGGATGAAGAGACACGAGCATCAGGAGTCTCACCATCAAGTGAAGAGAGGTTATGACCTTGTTGGGCCTTCTCCATGGCTTCCTTAGTATTAGCTATTTCAGCACTAAGGTCGAAACCCTCTTGACTCATTTCCGTCAATGTGTCAAGGCGAGAATTCATATACGCCCAGCTCACATCAACAACAGCCACCTCTTCAAGATCTTCATAATCCCTTGCCCATACTTGAAGCTCAGCTCTCAATCCGTCCTTCTCTACTTCAGCAGCTTCATAGGCGGCCCTTAACGACACAATCGGCTCCTCCAGAGTTTGAACTTTATCTAAAGCATTATGAAGGTCCTCTTGAGTACGAGTGAGTGATTGCACGAGCTCCTGATTATTCCTCCTTCTGCCCCAGCAAGTTTTTCGAGTCTCTAATCTCCTCTGAGGCGCGGGACAACTGCTCAGCAAATGAGGACTCCAAAACACTCTTGTCTTTATCAGCCTGACTGGAAGAAGCCTTCTCTACTGCCAATTTTTCCGCCATGAGCCTCTTGTGCCGCTTCAAGGTACTCCTTTCCTCTTCCAAGGCATCCATGTCAATCCTTAGGCTACCATATTATGCTTTCCAATTATCAGCATCGGCCTGCAACTCTTTTGTCTCGTAATCCGTATTTGCGATCCTTTTCATGAGCTCTATGCCTATAAGATTAATCTACAGGAAATAAACCAATTAGATATGATAAATTTCATATACGAAAATGAAAGAGGTTAACCTGCATCATACCTTCAAAGAGGTATGCACAACTTCATTGGCCCATGTAAGAGCACTATGACTGGCTAGCTTGGCTTTCTCAGTGGGACCTATCAAAGGCTTGAGCCACACTTCAGGCTCACCCGTTTTCTTGAAAAGATTCCCCTCAGCTGGAACCTCTATTATCACATGCCGCATCTCTCTGCTGAAGACCCTACTTCCCTAGCGGAAGACATGGAAGCAGGCAGAGATGAAGCAACAACAGGCACAGAGGGTTGAGAAACTGGAGAAGCCACGGGCAAAGCAGCAGGCATAGAGGATTGAAGAGTTGAGGAAGCCACGGGCAAAGCAATAGCAGAAGCCGTAATATCCAAAGGAGCAGATGAGACAACTTATCTTAAAGAAGCAGGAAAAACAGCAGCCAAAGGGACATCATCAGGAGCAAGGACAAAACCTTCATGTAACAAGTAATCTACATACTTATGAATGGGGGAATGTGAAACATCTTCAAAGGTAGAGGGCTCAACCACAGACACGGAAGGTAAAGTCATGGGTGTAGACTCATCGTCCGAAACCACCTGCCTTCTCCGTGGCCTGCACACCAAAGCACCCCCTTCCTCTTCTTCTTCTTCGGAACGAGACTCACCAATCTTCCTCTTCGAGGAAGATGAACCAACAATAATCTCTTGGGCCTGAGCCAAAGACATCTTCGGGATAGATGAAGCAGACACCCCACGAGCAGAGAACCCTATCAAAAGGGAAAAAGTTAAGCGACAAAGAAAGAAGAGACTCGAGTAAGGAAAGAAGCAAGAACAAAAGCTTCACTTACCGTGGGTCTTTACATGCCAACTGTACCTCCCAGCGAAGTACTTCCAAGATATCTCTTCTAAAGGAGCAACATACAACAATTTTTCTACCCAATCACAGATACTAGAGACATTCTCAACAGTACCCATGATTGCTGAGAGAAGAAGAAACAAATACGGTGTTAGTAAAACATCTCAAGTCAGAACGAGGAAAAGTAAATATATGTGAGCTAAAGCATACTCACGTGCGCGATTCCACTTCTCAGGGAAGGGAAGATTTTCTTCACCCACTAAACCAACAGTGGGTACAACAACATACCGGAGGTACCAACCCCTATCCTTATCATCTCCAGGGGTTACCAGCACTCGTTTTCTCCTAGCAGTCAGAGTAAAAACCCCTTGACAAAACAAGGTAGGAGAGTAGAGATGAATAAGATGGTTGAAAGTAAAAGGAACCGAGGCTAAAGAAGCTAAACTCCTAAGAAATGCGACAACTCTCCATACAAGCGGACCAACTTGTGCTAAGCAGATATTGAAGAAACGACAGAATTCAATTATGACTGGATCAATGGGAGGTCTAAACCCTAGAGTAAACGGGTACGTATAAACAAAAGAATGTCCCGTATTGTAAGACGTTATTGTTTGATTACTATTCGGAATGTAGACAAGGAAATCAGGCCTCGAAAAACACTCCATACGAACAAGGGAAATCTGGCCCTCAGTAATAAGGGTTGGTACCTTTCGACACTCTCAAGGGAAGAAGATTGGTCTACAAGAACTTGATTATCTCTAGCAAAGACAAACTCAGTAGGAACAATTTCATCAACTCCAGGTTCACGAAGGCGTTCACCTCTACCTATAGACAAAGACCAAGAAGCCCTAAACCTCGGAGAAACTAGAGACTTAGCGGAAGGAACGAAAACTATCTGAATAGAAGAGGAGCCTCTCGAAGGAGTGGATCCTAGACTCCTATGTCTATCACCCCTCCGACTCCTAGTCGGAGCAGAAGATGGCGTTAAATTTTCAATATCTATTACTCCCTGAGGTTGATTTGAAGAAGACATGTTTACAAAGGCAAGAAGAAAGTTCTTTACAAAAGACAAAGTTAGAGAGTGTTTCGTGGAAGCAAAGAAAAGAAGAAAGGTATTTATACTTGAGGACAACCGTCAAACATGGAAAAAAAGAAAAATAATGATGAAAAGTCATAACTGAAGATGTCACTTCGGGACTGGCACAACCGAAAAAAGATCTAAAAGGTACCGAGTAAATGCAGATCAATCCGAGAAGAACACGTGGTATGAGCATTAAATGTAAGTGACAAACGACGCCTATGGTTCAGAGAAGGATACAATGTTTCGAGGTNGGGGGGGGGGGGGGAGGCTATCTGTATTGGTAAAAAAGAGTTTCACACGTAATCCAACTCTTGATAACTCAGCTAGTTATGTGGACACAGGAGAATGCGACAACTGGATGTGATTCTTTGAAGAGATACGGAACAAAGAGGCACGATTCAATAAACCCTCAAGCTCATCAGCCACGGGAAACTCAGCCTGATCAAGAAAGGGAAGAGACACAGTCAGAATGAATCTGGACAAAGCTACGGGCAGATTCAAGAACCCACAATTGATTAGTCGTACGTTATGTAACCGTACCCCTATTACCGTTATCCTTTGTAACGCTCCATTAATGTCATAATTAGTCATTAATAGAAAATCATAGCAAGAGTTGTACGTTATATCAAGGAATCTCCTATATAAGGGAGGGGAATGCAGCTTGTAAAGACATCTGATTCTCGAATACAATCCACTTTGCTTTTCTATATTTTTGCAATATTGACTATTATTCATTTTTCTCTATTTCCTTGATTATCAGTAACCCGTATTCATCCTAGAAATAGCTTTAGTCAAAGGATCTAATTCTTTGGTTAAACAAAAATATGTATATAATGCTAACTGACACAAGGGCTAACTTTGTTCACTTGAGATTTTCCCTAATGCGACAGTCCACATACTTGACTCCGCATGTCCAACATTTACATTATTTTTAAGTTCGTTTGGGACTTACTGGAATTTTAGACAGTGTTGTAAGTAAAAGGCACACATAATATACAAAAAATTTATTTCCCAACTTGTGTTAATAATGTGAATACAAGAATAACAGCGAGCCAACTCTTTGGCACAATACAATAAACACAGTAGTTCAATGTTATTTGATTTTTTTACCCTTAGGAACACTTAGTCCAAATAAAATACTATTGGCACACATTTATAATGCATTACACATATAAATCCCTAAATTTATCATACCATTATATGTTTCATTCTTAAGTTGTCTTATTTCTATAATCCCCATGAAATATAACTTTCAAAGGTTAAAAAACCTCCACCGACTTAATAATGGTTGGTGTATGTGTTCACTCTCCTAAAACAATTTAAAAAGTGCCAAGTGGCATTACACGTGTCATTTATTTATTTTTTGATAGAATTATTAGTTAATTTAATTTTAATATATTTTTTTAGTTAAATAGGAAAAACTAATTCAGGAAGGAAAACAATAAAAAGAAAATAGAAAAGGTAAAACCAAGAAGGACTCTCATTTTGTATCCCATTTCGTTGAGAGCCCCTCCCATGGTTCTAGATAAATCGAAGCAAATCGTTCGATATCGTTTGATTTTTGTTTTTGTGATTTCAGCCTATAATTTTCAGTTTCATCATGTATTAGTATTTGATAAGTGAAATTTGTAGTTGAAAAGTCCAAACGAGAATAAATATTATTATTCATGCTCAAGAATATTGATTTTATGGAAGAAGAATGTAGAAGAAAGAGATTCACAATTCCAAAAATAAATTTTACTCTTTGCGAACGTGGCCCAGAGCTCGGCAATCCCGATGTACACACTTGTAGCCAAAAAACCAGCAGTCAAAAAGAGCCTAAAAATGGCTTGAAATCATCCTGAAACTCACTCGAGCCCCTCTATACTGTCACGATCCAAAACTCAACACGTCGTGATGGTGCCTATCACAGAACTAGGCAAGCTAATAATTATGATAAAACTAGACATTTTGTATTAAAATAAGATGAATCAAGCTTAAGAGTAATAACTCTCATAAATAGCTGATATGGACAACTGCGACTCGAATACAAACTTTCCTAAAATCCAAGTGTCACTGAGTATATAAGAATCTATACAATAACATAGTCTGAAACACCGTCTAGAAAGGTAGAACAACATAAGTTAAACTAAGAGATAGAGGAGGAGAGTCAAGGCCTGCGGACGCCAAAGCAGCTGCCTCGATAATCTCTGAACGGATAAAAACTCCAAGATCAGCAACCACCATGCCCGAACATGCTAGATCTGCACACGAAGTACAGAGTGTAGCGTGAGTACAACCAACTCAATAAGTATCATAAATAAATAACGTAAGGAAGAGAAGCTTAAATTATTGAGGATACTAGTTATTCCGGTGTAACTCTGCCTTTTTAAACATGCACAAAAGCATATTTAAAACTAACTCATCAAGTTTCGTGTGAAGAATATCCGTGTGTTCATGTGCACAGTTTCTCTAATACCCTGCTCAGACAATATTATGGCATGTAAAGGAAGGAAACAAGTAAATCAGATAAATGTTCAAGAAAATACAAATTCCACACGTTGCACAGACAACTCACATGCTAACAATAGAACCTGCATGGACAACTCACGTGCAATGGGGTAAACTACTCACGTGTCAACAATTTCTATATATGGCTCCGCATGGACAAATCGCGTGCTTCATAGACAACTCACGTGCCAATAATATCAATATATGGATCCGCACGGATAACTCACGTGCCAATAGCATAATCCGCCCAGCATAGTCTTAGGCCTCCAGCCCAAACATATCATACAAAAGCAATTAAACAAGTATAATTAGCCTCAACATGGAAATTTCATCGTTGAAAAACATTTATGAAGTTCATTCAAGTGTTAAACTTCTAATTAGCCTCAACATGGCTCAAACAGATCACATAAATTGTTACAACATGTGAGATATCATAGATTAAAGCTTAACCGTCAATTGTAGGATTATAAGATCCCGAGCACAACCGGAACATGAATATATGACCCTGGTGCCCGCGCATGGGCTCATCCCCACGCGTGTGCGCACCAATAGCACGTGGCTATCACAACAGTTCAGGAAACTGGTGCCTCAATCAAGTTTAAATACGATACTTACCTTAAGCAAAAATGAATCACTTTTCTAGCAAGCCCTTGCCTCACGAATCGACCTCCAAATGCCTCGAATTTGATCACAAACAACTCGATACAATCAACACAAGCTATCAGAATCAATTCCAAATGAAAATGCTAAGTTCTTAATCAAAATTCACCACAAAAGCCAATCCCACGTCCACGTCTCAAAAATAAATAAAAGTTACAAAATCCGAACACCCATTCAACTACGAGTCCAACCATATCAAATTTATCAAATTCCGACACCAAATTGTCACTAAAATCCCCAAATTTCATTCTTCAATCCCTAGCCCAAAATTCCCAAAACTCCACCTTAAAAACGCATAAACTAGGTGAGAAATCCACTGGGAAATCAATATTATTGCACAAAAATGATCAAAAGTGGCTACCTCAAGAAACCACTCAAAACCCCTTTAAAAAATCGCCTTAATAAGAGCTTGCAAAGTCCGAAATGACAAAAATGCCGGAAAACCCTCAAATATAATTCTGTCCAGGGATTTTCGCACCTGCGCTCCACTTAACAGTATCTGTGGTCCCGTTTTTGGATCAAAGCTCCACATCTGCAGAGTTACACTAGATCCCCGCCCTCTCGCTTCTACGGTCCCAAGCGCGCACCTGCTGGTGCGCAAAACCATCAGCTTCTATGGACCTACCTCTCCAGACCCCTACCTCTTTTGCGACCATCCTCATTTGCGATCTCGCAGATGCGGCATTTTCCTCGCACCTGCGGCCGATCAGCAGCCCGACAAAACTCACTTTTGCACTGCCCCCTCCACTTATGCGGCCTCGCACCTGCGACCAAGACCTTCGCAGATGCGATCACACCAGTCTAGGATTCGTCCCCCATCTCTTAAGTTCAAAATTTGATCTGTTAACCCTACAAAATCCACCCGAGGCCCCGGGACCTTAGCCAAATATACCAACGAGTCCTAAAATACGATACAAATTTAGTCGAGGCCTCAAATCACATCAAATAACATCATAAACACGAATAGCACCCCAATTCAATCCTAATGAAAACTAATGAATTCCAACTTCTACAACCAATGCCGAAACCTATCAAACAACTCCGATTGACCGAAAATTTTGCACACAAGTCATAAATGACACAACAGACATGTTCCAACTTCCGGAACCAAGATCCGAGCCTGGAAACCACAAAGTCAACTCTTGGTCAAACTTCTAATTTTTCAACTTTCGCCATTTCTAGCCAAAATCACCTACGGACCTCCAAATCAATATCCGGACACACTCCTAAGTCAAAAATCATCCTACAAAGCTATCGGAACCGTCAAAACTCCATTTCAGAGTCGTTTACATATAAGTCAACATCTGATCAACTCTTTCAAGTTAACCTTCCAACATTGGGACTAAGTATCCTTACTCCTTCCAAAATATCCCCGGAACCAAACTAACTACCCCGACAAGTCACAAAACAACAATTGAGCATATAATAAGCAGTAAATAGGGGAACATTGCTACAACACTCTAAACGACCGGCTGGGTCGTTACATCCCCCCTCTTAAACAAACGTTTGTCCTCGAACGGGTCTAGAATTATACCTGGAGTCTCAAATATGCGTGGATAACTGCTCCGCATCTCCTGCTCGGTCTCCCAAGTAATCTCCTTGACTGGCTAACCTCTCCACTGCACCTTCACTGAAGCTATTTTCTTTGACCTCAACTTTCAAACCTGCCACCAGCTCCACATCATAAGACAAATCACCATCCAACTGAATCGTGCTGAAATCCAAAACATGAGAAGGATCGCTGATATACTTTCGGAGCATGGAAACATGAAACAATGGATGAACACTTGATAGACTAGGCGGCAATGCAAGCTTATAACCACCTCTCCAATACTCTCAAGCACCTCAAACGGGCCAATGAATCGAGGGCTCAACTTGCCCTTCTTCCGGAACCTCATAACACCATTCATGGGTGAAACTCTGAGTAGTACCTTCTCCCACACCATATAAGCAACATCACGAACCTTCCGATTGGCGTAGCTCTTTTGTGTAGAGTGCATCGTACGAAGCTGATCCTGAATCAACTTAACCTTGTCAAAAGCATCCTGAACCAAGTCAGTACCCAATAGCCAAGACTCACCCGACTCAAACCATCCCACCGGAAATCGACACCGTCTCCCATACAAAACTTCATACAGAGCTATCTGAATGCTCAATTGGTAGCGATTGTTGTAGGAGAACTCTGCAAGCGGCAAAAACTGATCCTAAGAAGCCCCAAAATCTATGACACAAACTCTTAACATATCTTCCAATATCTGAATTGTGTGCTTGGACTGTTCGTCTATCTGAGGGTGGAATGTCGTACTCAACTCAACTCGTGTGCCTAAATCTCACTACACTTCTCTCCAAAACTGTGATGTAAACTGCGTGCCCTGATCTAAAATGATGGACACCGGCACACCGTGAAGGCGAACAATCTCGCAGATATAGATCTCAGTCAACCACTCCGAAGAATAAGTAGTCCCAATTGGAATGAAATGCGTGGACTTAGTAAACCGATCCACAATCAGCCAAATAACATCAAACTTCATCGAACTCCATGGGAGCCCAACTATGAAGTCCATGGTGATACGCTCCCATTTCCACTCAGGAATCTCAAGCCTCTGAAGCAGTTCGCTCGGTCTCTGATGCTTGTACTTCACCTGCTGATAATTTAGGCACCGAGCTACAAACCCCACTATATCTTTCTTCATCCTCTTTCACCGGTAGTGCAGCCTCAAGTCCTGATACATCTTTGGGGAACCCAGATGAATGGAATACCGCAAACTGTAGGCCTTATGAAGAATCAATTCACGTAGCCCATCACGTTGGGAATACAAATCCGACACTATATCCGCAACACCCCATCACCCCCAATAGTAACCTCGTTAGCATCACTATGTTGAACCCTGTCCGTAAGGACAAGAAAATGGGAATCATCACACTAACGCTCTCTAATGCGATCATATAAGGAAGACTGAGAAACCACACAAGCTAGAAACCGACTGGGCTCAGTAACATATAATCTCACGAACTAATTGGCCAAGTCTTGAACATGTGATGTAAGTGGTCTCTTACCTACCGGAATAAATGCAAGGCTTCCCATACTCATCGCCTTCCTACTCACGGCATCAGCCACCACATTGGCCTTCCCGAAATGATACAGAATGATAATATCATAGTCCTTTAGCAGCTCTAACCATCTCCGCTGCCTCAAATTTACATCCTTTTATTTTAACAAGTGCTGGAGACTCTAATGATCCGTAACTATCTTGAAAGACACAACGTAGAGATAGTGCCTCCAAATCTTCAATGCATGAATAATGACTACCAACTCCAAATCATGAACATGGTAGTTCTTCTCATGGGGCTTCAACTTTCGTGAAGCATAAGCAATCACTCTACCCTCCTGTATCAATACACACCCCATACCAATCCGGGAAGCATCACAATACACTATATAAGAGCTTGACGCTGAAGGCAAAACTAGAGCTGGAGCTATGGTCAAGTCAACCCTTGAACTTATGAAAGTTCTCCTCACACTCATCCGAACACCTGAATGGAGCACCCTTCTAGGTAAATTTGGTTAAAGGCACTGCAATTGACGAGAAACCCTCCATAAAGTGATGACAATATCCAGCAAAGCTGAGAAAGCTCCGAATCTCAGTAGTTGAAGACGGTCTAGGCCAACTCTAACCCGCTTCTATCTTCTATGGATCCAACTTAATACCCTCAGTGGACACCATGTTCCCCAAGAATGTCACATAACTAAGTCAGAAATCACACTTGGAGAACTTGGCATAGAGCTTCTCCCCCATCAACCTCTGTAGTACAATCCTCAAATGATGGGCATGCTACTTCTGTCTACGCGAGTACACCAGGATATCATCAATGAATACTATGACAAACAAATCAAGATATGTGTAAAATACATTGTTCATCAGATGCGTGAATGCTGCTAGGGTGTTGGTCAGCCCAAAAGACATCATAAGGAACTCATAGTGACCATAGCGGGTCCTGAATGCCGTCTTCAGAATATCCGAATCCCCAATCTTCAACTGGCGATACCCAGACCTCAAATCAATCTTAGAGAACACCCTCGCTCCCAAAAGCTGGTCAAATAGATCATCAATGCGCGACAAAGGATACTTGTTCTTGATTGTAACTTTGTTCAACTGCCTATAGTTGATGAACATCCACATAGTACCATCCTTCTTCTTTACAAACAGATCCAGTGCACCCCAAGGTGACACACTAGGCCTAATAAACCCCTTATTAAGAAGCTTCTGAAGCTGTTCTTTCAACTCCTTCAACTCTGTTGGTGCTATACGATACAGAGGAATAGAAATGGGCTGAGTGCTCAACACCAAGTCAATACCAAATTCAATATCCCTGTCGGGTGGCATGCCTAGTAGGTCTACAGGGAACACATCTGGAAAGTCTCGCACTACCGGAACAAAACCAATAGTAGGAGTATCAACACCAACATCCCTCACAATGGCCAAATATGACACACACCTCTTCCAAACCATATGTTGGGATTTCAAATATGAAATCACCCTGCAGGAACATAATCTTGTCACGACCCAAAATCCTTACCTGTCATGATGGCGCCTATCATGGCAAGCCGACATTTACGAATAATTCCAACACTTTAACAAAAATGGATTTTTAAAGCAGTTAAGATAACAACTTCTCATAAACAAGATAAAAGATCCAAACACAACGCATAAAACTCCCAAATCGGGGTGTCACAGAGTACATGAGCATCTAAGTATTACAGGTCTGGAAAACACTGTCTAAGATGGTCTGAAACTAGATAAAATAAAAAGGAAAGATAGAGAGGGAGAAAACAAGGACTGTGAACACCGGGCAACTATCTTGAAGTCTCCCAAGGATCAACTCCGTTGAATATCAACGCCCACCGTGTCCGAAAATAGCTGAATCTACACACGAAGTGCAGGGTGTAGTGTGAGTACAACCAACTCAGTAAGTAACAACACTAAAAAGAATTTAAAGTAGTGATGAGCTCTGCAATTATAGTTCAATTTCAGCAATTTCAACATAGGAAAAATAGCCATGCTTTCAATTTCGCCAATTAGAACAAATCAACTATCTCTTATCAAACTCGAGTAAAATAGAATATAACATCTTTCAGAAAACTTCCAGATACTGATATATGACAACTACGTGCAATAATAATGTTATCAAGAGCATCCTCTCAGAGCAACATTCACTAAATCTTTCTCAATATCTCAGCACTCGGCACTCTACACTCGGCACTCAACACTCGTACTCAATAGGTACCTGCGCTCATTGGGATATGTATAGACTCCGGGGGGCTCCTTCAACCCAAGCGCTATATCTCTGCAACATGCATCCCGATCCCATCAATGTATATACAACTATAAGGCTCGTTGCAGTGCGCAACCTGATCCTCACATATACAGCTCTAAGGCTCGTTGCAGCGTGCAACCCCATACACATATATACGGCCCTAAGGCTCATTGCAGCGTGCAACCTGATTCACATATATACATATTTCTCACAGCTTGACACTAGACCCTAACTCAGTCACCAACCTCTCTAGTCTCTCACGCTCTCAAAAGTCATGAAAATCAGCCCAAACGACAATAATATGATGTATCAACAAGGGATAATAGAGATTGAG
Source organism: Nicotiana paniculata (assembly GCA_005239505.1). Lineage (NCBI taxonomy): Eukaryota > Viridiplantae > Streptophyta > Magnoliopsida > Solanales > Solanaceae > Nicotiana > Nicotiana paniculata. The sequence goes on along the minus strand of ML322044.1, from coordinate 63,696 downwards.
ATATGATATGCAAGTAGAATCCAAGAATCTGTGAAAACAACAAATAACAGGTAATTCAACATGTACATGGCTTCTGTGGGTCCCAACAATATGAACACATAGCCTAAAAATAATTTCTAACTTGATTTGTAGTTAAATTTCTACACATGGAGAGTATATAGCTAGTAACAATTTATCCAACTTTAAAGTTTCTAAGGAATGGACCAAGTCCCAATTCCTACAGTGCACACCCACACGCCCGTCACCTAGCATGTGCGTCATCTCCAAACTAATCACATAACACAAAATCCGGGGTTTCATACCATCAGAACCAGATTTAGAACTATTACTTACCTCAATCCGACCAAACTCCCAACTCCAATATGACTTTGACTCGTAAATCGGCCTCCGAATGTCTTGAATCTAGACACAAACAATACAATACAATCAACACGGGCTAAGAAATCAGATCCATAAGAAAAATACAAAGTTTTAATAAAATATCCGAAATTGGCTCAAAACCGGCCCCTGACCCACATCTCGGAATCCAACAAAAATCACAAAACCCGAAAGCCCTTTCAACCACGAATCTAACCATACCAAATTTATCAAAATCCGACACCGAATTGACACCCAAATCCCCCAAATCAACTCTCCAAAATCCTAACCTTCAATCTCCAAATTACACCTACTAGGTGGGAAAACAATGGGGAAACATAAATTGTTGAAGAAATTTAACCACAAGTGACTTATCTCAAGAATCCCTTCGAACTCCATCTCAAAAATCTCCAAAACCCGAGCTCCAAATGTTTGAAATGGTGAAAATCTCAGAACCCTCACACACACACACATATCTATATATATATATATACACATATATATATATATATGTTCTTCCCAGTGATATCGCTTCTGCGAAGTCACAAGGAACTCATAGTGACAATAGCGGGTCCTGAATGCCGTCTTCAGATTATCCGAATCTCGAATCTTCAACTGGTGATACCTAGTCTTCAGATCAATCTTAGAGAACACCCTCGCTCCTAGAAGCTGGCCAAATAGATCATCAATGCGCGACAAAGGATACTTGTTCTTGATTGTGACTTTGTTCAACTGCCTATAGTCGATGAACATTCGCATAGTACCATCATTCTTCTTCACAAACAGAACCGATGCACCCCAAGGTGACACACTAGGCCTAATAAACCCCTTATCAAGAAGCTCTTGAAGTTGTTCTTTCAATTTTGCTGGTGCCATACAGTACGGAGGAATAAAAATGGGCCGAGTGCTTGGCGCCAAGTCAATACCAAAGTCAATGTCCCTGTCGGGTGGCATGCCTTGTAGGTCTACAGGGAACACATCCGGAAACTCTTGCACTACAGGAAAATAATCAATAGTAGGAGTATCAGCACCAACATCCCTCACAAATACCAAATATGACAAACACCCCTTCCCAACCATCCTTTGGGCCTTCGAATATGAAATCACCCTGCTAGGAACATAATCTAGAGAACCTCTCCACTCAATCCTTGGAAACCCCGACATCGCCAACGCCATGGTCTTAGCATGACAGTCCAGAATAGAATGACATGGAAACAACCAATCCATACCCAAGATCATATCAATATAAACCGTACTAAGCAATAAGAGATCAACCCTAGTCTCCAATTCCCCAATAGTCACTACACACGACTGATACACACGATCCACAATAATAGCATCGCCCACCGGCATAGATACATGAACACGTGAGACTAAGGATTCACGGGGCATATCCAAATAATGACTAAAATAAGATGATACATAGGAATAAGTAGAACCAGGTTCAAACAATGTGGAAGCATCCCTATGGCACACTGAAACAATATCTCTGATCACTGCGTCTGAAGCAACGACCTCTAGCCTAGCAGGAATAACATAGAATCGATCTTGACCATCACCTGGTCGGCCTCCCTCTCTAGGGAAACCTCTAGTTTCCTGAGCCCCACCCCGAGCTGGTTGAGCGGGTGGTGTAGCTACTAGTGCTGGTATCATCGGCCGAGAACTCTACTGTAGAACCCACTCAACAATCTAGGACAATCGCTCTTGAGATGACTCAAGTTCCCGCACTCGGAGAAACCCCTCCTCTAACGGAGCTGCTTCTCGTGATAACCCGAGGAACCGCTTGTAGTAACCTGAGAAGATGAGGCATGGTAAGTACTGTCACGCCCCAACCTTAGGGAGCGCGATCGGTGCTCAACCGAGTGAACTCGATCGAGTAAGCCTTTCAAACATATCCTACCCGATTTCATTCATAATCCAAAAAGAGAATGCATCACTGTTTATTACCCCGGGGAGAGGTCAGTTATATAGATATACATACGTTGCTAGTTCATTCTTCCTTACATACATTAACGATAATCAAACTTCCAAAAGTACTTACAGTTTACGATTAAGTGGAATAGGATTTCAACATACAACTTGATTGATAATGTAAGGCCCCTTAAAAATTTACCTAGAAAACCGGATTTAGAAGAAAATGTTCGCGAAAAAGTGCATGTTTGCGGCCCATTATGCGGTTGCATAATCACTCTGCGGACCGCATAATGGGCACAAAGTGGATTAGAAGGATGGCCTAGTTTGAGGCCAAATATGCGATCACATAATCGATATGCGGGCCACATATTTGTCGCAGATCCGCCATGGGATTCTTGCCAAGGGACTTGTGTTTAATCCAAAAATAGTTTTCAAGGTCAAAGCAATAATTTTATGTGACGGGCCACAAGCAATTGATTCAATCCGACATATATAATTTTTGTTAATACAACATGATAGAGAAGTGAAAAATAAATTCAATGACAGATAATATAATAAAAATAAAGCAGAGAAGAAATAATTCTTATTGAATAATCCTTGACAGGATGTTGAGCCGAACAGAGCTTGAAGGGCCAAACTATGGATAACTTGGGAGCAAGATGATACGAATTACAATATATAGAATTGTCGAGAAGAAAGTTGGATCCCCCAGATTGTGATAAAACTGTCTATTTATATGGATAAATCTAAATAACCATTCTCCTTGAATAATGGGTCCATTATAAGCATTTAATCAACCCATGCATTACTTTTGGAAGACTTGTAACATCTGTGTAAATGCTGGAATTTCGTAACTGATGAGTTAATTCCATAACTGATGAGTCAATCCCGTGGCTGATGAGTTACTCCCGTACCTGTTGAGTCAATCTCGTGCCTGTTGAGTCAATCTCGTGCCTGTTGAGTCAATCTCGTGCCTGTTGAGTCAATCTTGCAATTGATTTCCTTGTTCTGACCGTTACAATAATTTATTGCATTTATTGCACGCTACATAATTGATTTGTAACTGATGGAGTAATGATGATAAATCCCATATAATCTGGGATTAATTGATTCCTTCCTCATTTGTAATTATGAGATATTCTCCCGCACCTTATCCAGGTTATCTTATGATCACCAGTTCTGAGGCTAACAGGATCGGTATGTTCTGTCCCGGGGTGTTTCACATATCATCTTATATGTCATTCTTTACTTTTCTCCAAGATTTGCTGACATGTGTTGCCATTTAATAGACCCACATGGAGAGTCTATTTTTCTCCAATACAGATAGTCCCCCCACTTTCCGGTTATTCACTGTGATATGACCGGGAAGTGGAAGATTTTATCCTTTTCTCCATTGCCTCTGCCTCATTAAAAAACTTGCCGAAAAAACCCAATATGGACAAAAACCGGACAAAGGAAAAAAGAGTGCTGAACTTAGAGATTCAGATGACAACTCCAACTCTCATGTTCATTTCGTCAATAAGCGGTTGGTTTACCCCTGTCCTGTTTCGGGCTTTGAAGACAAATGTTTGCCTTATGTTTGGCAAGTTCGATATAAATTTTGGCTTTGTTTTCTGCCTATTTTAATGTTTGGGTTTTTGTTTCACCCTTTAAGTCTTTGCATTTATAAAAATGCTTTAGATTACTCATACCTTTTCGTATGAGGCGTGGTTTATGAAAGATGTCCCTTCTTGATCGACACTTAATGAAGAAGACGTCTCAACTTCATAATGGTGTAATAATGTAATAGAGTGATAGGAATTTTTCACATGTTTAAGAATGTTTCTGAAGAAAGTTTTGTTTGAACTTTCACAACATTTTACATGTGTTTGATTATCGTCTAAAACTCATGTTGCTACTATTTTTTTTTAACAGGTTTGATACAAGCTTGTATTTCGTAACTGTTTTCTTTTGTAACAGTTTTTTCGAGTTAATACAAGGGAATAACTGTTTTTTGTTTGTAACAGTTTTTATAAAGGTATGGATTTTTACCCGTAACTGTTTTCATTGACAACAATTTTTAATAAATAAAAGAGTATATCTTGCAACCCTTGACTAAATATTGCCTTTAACCTGAACATTCGTTTACATCCGCAAGTGTTTTCTTTGTAGCTTTTTGAATCAGGCTTGCGTTTTTGGCTCTTGATTTTGCTCTTAACTTTCGATTTGTTGGGTAGACCTTAGGCTTGACTTGAGTTCTGCATTTTCCAGTCTTTTTTGCCTTCTATAGTCCCCCAATTGTTAGAGCTTTGAAGTATGAGTGTTTGATTATTCCTTCCATGTGGTCCATTTCCTGAAAAGGAAATTACATACGGGACTCGAAGGTTTATACTTTTTGGATGATGACTACTTAACCCTTTTTATTTCATCAGAAGGGTTGGGACCTAGACCGGGAATTCAGTTACTTCCTCGTGTCTTTCGGGTCTAATATCATCATTTGGTACTTTAGGGAATTTATCCGAGTACTAACTTTTCATGGCACTTTATGAATTTATTTGAGTGCTCATATTTAGTCTTACAGACTTGAAATATATATTTGGATGCATCGTTACATGTGCGATGTGTTAATGTTGCACCCTTGGGTATTTAACTTTTAAATAAAGAGGCCCTTTTATATATTTAAACGCTATGAAAAACACGTCTCCTTTCATTCAGGCGTAAAAGAGGATCGATTGATCTGAGTAGTCTTTTAGTCTGTGGAATTATTAATCATGGTAGAATTTCTTGGAGTATTGATCTCGGTAAGACATTGAGTCTGAGGGAATACTGATCCCAAATAAATATAGATCTTAGTAGATTTGTCTTGAAGAGACATTAAATCTGATTGGATTTTGAATCCAAATTGGAGTATATGAACATAATTCCGAGTAGAGAGGGACACATGTCCAAAATAATATTTGAGATGTTCGGGATAATCGATCCGAGTCATAATATAATTAGCCATTAAGAAAGGCTTTTTAACTTGAATGGTTGTTGCTGGACCGAATATAAGCCATGTGTTTGTTCAAAGTGAACTTTATTATGATGGCATATTTGCATAAATTTATGTTGACTTGAACATAAAAGCCTCGTTTATTATTGTGGGATTCTTGACTTGACATGGAGTTCTCAATCCTTTTTGTGTAAGAGAAGTATATGTATTTTGAAAATCTCATTCAACACTGTTTGAAGTGTTTATGCTTGATACGAGCAATACAACTGACCGAGTTGAGATTGTGGTAAATAATGTGAGAACACTCTTAGAAATTTATCTCCCAAAGTAATCGATTGTTCAAATCACTTCTTAAAATGTCATGTCGGATTGACTAATCTTCAAGTATGAGTGATCTCCCTAGTGTTTGAGTTTTGAGGTATGAGAACTCAAACACTAGAATCATAATTTGACAGTCCCCAGTTTAATGATCTCGGATAGGATAGCCAGTTCCATTGTTGATGGACTTTCAAATGGTCCAGTTACAACATAGACACGGTACTAGAGCTCTTTCTTTATTTTTTACTGTGGCCGGGAACTACGGAGGTTCCAAAATGTTGTCGAGAACCATGCGATATCTTGCCTTATTACCGGAGTAATTTTCATGACTTTCTTTGTGTGAGCACGTGATTTTTCACCTACTAAATACTGCTACAAATTTGATAAATAAACTAATTTTATAGATTTTTTGTTGAATTTCAGTGTGTATTGTGAATTATTTGTATTGCATGGTCATAATCCATCTTTTAAAAATTTATAAAATGATAAATAATAAAAAAAATATTCTTTCTTAAATTGCATAGTTAGGTTTTGGCTCAATTTAATGCTTGGTTGTCTAATTCAATCATTTTTATTAGGAAACATTACAAAAAAAATTGCTTTCTAAATAATTAGGAATGTTATTTGATAGTTTCACTTTAATTAATTCATTAATTAAGTCATAATTAGATGAAGCTAGGTTAAAACTAATTATGATTAATTAGAATTATTTAAATTAATTTAATTAGCTTAACCTAAGTGTTCCAAAGACCAAAAATCGGACCTGGGCCAATGCACCCAGGCCCAAAAATCCTTTCCCAATACCCAATTACACCTAGCCCAAAAACGGCTGACCCATCCAAACCCTCACCTAACCCAAACGACCCCGTTTTGGATCTCCTCTCATCCCAGCTGTTGGATCATTTTGATCAAACGGACCATAACTACCCCCCTAATAAATACATATATGTCCTAACACCCCCATACCCCCTCAAACTCACTCTCCCCTACACGCCCTCACTCTCGTCTCTCTCCCCAGACCCAAACCCTAGCCGCCCTAACTTCCCCCGCCGTTTACCACCACAGTCCACTGCAGAGCTCCGCCAATCGACCCCAAACTTCTACCCTACAGCCTCCTTTACCTCCTTAACCCCGTCCCACTATTAATTTTCCCAAAAATCATCCAGTTTTGAGTAATTTCAAATCTAGGAACATAGAAACCCTAAAGACCCGTCCTTGTCGATTTGAAGACTTTCAATGACTCTCGCTTACATGAGTCGATAACCCTTGTTGAGAGCTATCGATTCATGTGGGTTAATGTTATTTCCAAACCTCGTTGGAATCCGACCAAACACCCCATTGGTACCCCCTCCCTTTCTTTTATATCTTTTAATTAAAATCATGATTTCGCCTTTGTTTAATCATTGTCCCTAGGGTTACTGTTCTAGGTTTAGATGTCTTCTCCTTCTTTCACTGTCTTTCTTCACCTATTCATGCATGTTTTTCTTAACTAATCCAAAACCCTGAACGTATTTCATGTTAATTTGCTTAGTAACTAGCCTAGGGTTTTATCACTGTTTCATATGTGTGCTTGTTTCTTCTTTCCTTGATCCGTTTTGGTTAATTGATTCTGTTTATTTAGGTCAATCGTATGTGTTTGGATTAATTGAACCATGTTTAGGCAGCCGAATAATTTAGTTTAGCTTTTAAGGTTAATCTAAGGTTTAAATATGTCCATGATAGTCATGTATTTGTTCTTGATCGGATTCCTTTGAATATCATGAATGATTAACTTGTTTCTTATGTGTTTGTTTGGCTTTTAATTCGTTGGGTTAATTAATCCTGGTTAATATGTTATAGGATGTATAGAATTCTTTGACAGTTAGTTTTTCTTAACCTACTGTTTTTATTATTAAATTTTGACCCTAATGAGTTAGCCATTCCTGTTAATCTCAAGCTTTGGTCATCGATTAGGTAAAAGTTAATCTCTAGTCTAATGTTAGGATTACCTTCTAATTTCTCTTATTCTTTCTGTTTTAATCAAGATGTATTTTGACATAAATAACTGAGTGTGTAGGAAACAGTAAACCAAGGTAACTAATAATATAATTAGGAACTAACTCTAAGAACCTAATTAACTAATTAAGCTAATTATCTAACCTAACTTCCTAAAAGAGACGAGCCTTCTAATTTCATTAAGGGTTTAGTTCTTAGTATAACTTACTAAGTTAGGATTAGCCAACACCTAATTAACCTAATTCTTGAACAAGTCTAAAATCAATTAGGAATTAAGTCCCTTAATTAACTAAGTCCTAAAATCTTTCCAAGATAATTAGTTTAGGATTAATTAACTAAAAGAAATCAGTTGACCTAGGCTTAATAATTAGTTAAGCCCCTGATTTTAGTAATTAGTTAGACTGAATCAATTAACCTTGGTTAACTAAATTGACTTAATCAATTAACCTTTAAATAGTTAATTCAACCCTGGTTAAGAATAACTAATAGTTAACTAAGGAACATAATTAGGGTTAAATAATAATCCAAGTGAGTAACCTTGATTACCTAATGGTAAATTTAGGGACTCCAAGGGGTACGATAGGTAATGTAGACTTAGGAAATCAGTTTTAAGGGCAAAAGGGTCTTTTAATAGGTAAAAATATTCTAGAATAGGGGCAGCTGTCCCAAAGATAAGGTTGACAGCTGCCCTATGAACTATTTTCAGCCTTTTGGATTAGGAATATTCTAAAAGGAATCCCATTCCCAAATGTCCTATAAATAGGCCCCCCTTTAGACTAAGATAGATTTTGGATGCTGAAAATTACCAACACGAAATCCGTGCTCTCATCATCTGCATATGCATTCTATTGCATTCATTGAACTGCTGAAGATATTTCAAAAAAAAAGAAAAGATCCTAGTAGTTTTTTTGATCTCTGAATAGTAAAAAATTTCTGGTGTTTGTTTTCTGATTTCTGGTTTCACCTGGGGTATTCTGGTTTTCACAAAAATCTCAAGTATTCTACTCGATTCCTGGGTCTTCATGGGAATTACTTAGTCAATTTCTGGGTGGTATTTGTTGCTGAAGTTGCTGGTTATTTGCTGTTGATTTATCCTTCTCCCTCGCTGATTTTTGCTATCTTCTACCTGGACCTTTATTTGGTACAGATCTATTTACCAATTTCTATTTAAAAGGTATGTAACTATTTAACCTTATTGAAATCTTGAATCTGAGTTTTATTCTTCTTCTTTGTTGTCTGAACTTTTCTTTTAGCTGTGATTTCCGTTTCTGTGATCTTGATGAGAAAACTTGAAAGTAAAATTGGATGATATGTAGATAGTAAATTTGAATGTTTATTGTACATGCCATCTCTGAACTTTTTAAATAGTCTGTCTATTTTTAAGCTTATGGATTCAAAATGCATTAAGTGTTTCATAGTGGGACTTTAGTTTTGTGTTTGCATTTAGTAAGGTACTAGGGTAGATGAGTTTGACCTTTGAATGGTCAAATTCACCCTACAATAGTGCATAAACAGTAGCATATCCCTGACGTTACCTCTGTTAGGGTATAAAATAAGTAGTGAAAAGGAATCCTAGAGTAAGGAACCTAAATCTCTTAAAATTATCAGATTCTGTCTCTATAAAAGCCTAAAAAGTCAAAATTATGGTATAATTGTCAAGAGGAACAAAAGATGAGATATTTGGAGCTGAATCTGACCCTTTTTATGGCCAGACTTAGTCCATAAAAGGTCTGAATATGCTTTGTTCTTCTAAGAGCGTCATTAAGGATTGAATTTAACCTCTTTCATGATTAGATTCATCTTTTGACTATGCTCAAAGGTATATCCTCAACACTGTCCAAATAGTAAAGTGATGGACTTATAATCTTAAATTAATGTTAAAAGATGCTCTTATTTGTGTTCCTTGTTCATTGAAGAGACTCAGTAAACTGGTCTCCATATAGCTTTAGACTTAGGTTAATGTTGACATTATGTGATTAAAATATGACCCATTCATGGTCAGGTTTACACCAAGAGAATGCATAAATAATTCTGCTTTGCTAGTGTAGCTTAGCATAGCATTATCAGGTTTAAACTTGACCTCCTTTCATGGTCATGTTTGGTCTGTTGGGTGCTCAACACTTAATTAGTTTGTGTGTTCTATAGATTACAAAAAGAGGGCTCAAATGTACAGCCTTAGAGAGATTCCAGTCAGATGAACTAGTCAGAAGTTGCAACTTTTTAGTAGAAAAAATGTATCTTTACAGGAGTTAAAACTCTGTAATTCATCTATACTTATTCTCTTAGAATCATTGTAATATGAAACTGGACTCTATGTTTACTGTATTAGCAGCGTCTTTTCAATCCCGTATGTATGTACTCATGGGAATAATTATGCCAGATTCGTCTGAGTCCACTGGACTCAAACGAGAACAATCATGGCTAGTTTTAAAAGAACAGTCGAAAGCCGTTAACAATACCCTGTTTGAACGTGAAAGGGCTCAAATGTGTAGTTATCTCAAATACTATTTTTTATGAAAACGTAATTGCGAGGTTCTATAAGTGGGGATGTTCAGATAGCAAGATTTAGTTTTTTTTTGTAAAAAGTCTGTTTTCTATAGTTTTCCTCACCTAATTGAATTTTTAAGAACATTTGTTTTAGCCCCGACTGATTTTTACAAATTTATACAAAACAAAAATCGGCTATTCAAAAATGCTCTTTTAAAAATTTTCTCAGAATTATGACAATATATAGGAGTCAGCGTGTATGAATTATGAAATGAACATCATGAACTTAAGTTGTTTATGAAATTGACAATAATATTCAGTCGAAAAATGTTCTGTTGCAATCAAACACGTTAATTTGGCTTTCTTGGGAACATGCTACTTTTGAACTTTAGATATCTTTTATTAATGCAGTCCTTAAATTATTCTGACTTAGCTTCATCTTTTGTTACGAAATAGTCAAACTAGAATTGGCCAAAAGGGTTAAATCACGGGCTAAAATATGGCCATAGCCCCGGAAAATTTTGTCTCTTAGGCTAGAGAACTTAATCCAAGATAAATTCTCTACATATCTTCTAGGTAGAAAGGAAAAACACCCTTTTAGTTTGAAATTCAGTAAGTGATCAAAAATTATCTCAAATTACCATAACCCACACTCGGAGTGGCAACTCATGCCCCCGACCCTCAACTCCAAACGTTAATAAAATGTACATAGCAACCACGGGTGCATTTAATGTGACGTGTTTGTCGTGTGCTAAAAAACAACAAGTGCATGCCATCGTGAATTGTTCAGGATAAATCCATAAACGTTCTAATCGATCTTAAAACTAAAACGCTTTTTGAAAACATAGAAAACATAAAGAATGATCGAACATTTCCTCAAATAGGTGTTATAAAACCGTCACGACAATAGTCCTGACTACGTAATCTATACTCGGGTGCGACAACTCATGTCCCCGACTTCAACTTCAAATTATATTAAAATCACGTGTTGCAATTGCGGGTGCATTTCATGTAGCGTAATTGTAACATGTCCAAAAGCATAACAAGTGCACGTTCTCGTGACTGGTTTTCAAGATAAATCCATACTTATCAAAAGAGGCTAAATTTCAAAGAGTTTAAATCTACAATAGGCTAAAACACGTAAATAATAAGATAATAGTCCAAAATATCAGTAGTTAAGAGACCGTGCTAGAACCATGGAATTCGGGAGTGCCTAACACCTTCTCCGGGTTAACAGAATTCCTTATCCGGATTTCTGGTTCGCAGACATTTTAAACAGAGTCAAACATTTCCTCGGTTTGGGATTTCAATAAACAAAATGGTGTCCCGGAACACCGTAAAAAATTCGGGTTGCAAATCTGAAACTAAAATAAATCCCAAATCCGAATAATATCACTTAAAGTGGAAAAAATCCCTTATTACCCTTCATTAATCCGGGGGTGGAAAAAGGAGGTGTGACACTTAGTATATTTCTCGCATCATATATTTTGTTTGTTTGGTACATGTGGTATTTTAGCTTTTGGAGCCTTGAATATTCTCAAATATGATTCTCCTTCAATAAGGCAGCACCGGATGAGAAATACTCAGAGTGCGTGCTTTTCTGTGGGTAAAGTCCCATTTTGCAAGTAATCAATGAAGTTATTAAGCCAAAATTAAATTAGTCGGGCTTACCTCATTTTCATTCTAATTGATGATAAATCAGGGATCGCCTAGATAAGGGATGACTTGATCCTGATATTGTTTGATCCGGAAATAATATTTCTCAATAAGAGTCCAGAGTTTCTTCTCGAGTCAGTGATATTAGCAGTAGGTTCGAGACTAGCACATCCGACTTGATTTTCTTGGGCTGCATAGTTTTCTTGGATTTGATAAATCATCAAATCAATACTTTTGCTTTGAGTTCCCAGCTAATTCAAGCATGTATCATATGCTTTATACTCATCTTTGTTGTTAGTAATAAACTAACTTTTGTGAAATCTAAATAATTTTTATGATAGGGATTAAGCATTGTCCTTAACCAAGGACTTTTAATACTTGTGGACTTAATTATGTAAAAGGTCCAGATCCCAAGAATTATTTCAGAAATAACATGTACTTTGATTTCAGCTTCAAGTAATATGCTCAAGCAATAATTAGTCATGAAATCTACTAGACCTGTGGTTTTATGGCCGTATGTGGCTGATAAATAATATCATATTCCATAAGTTTGACTACTCATTTAGCTAGCCTTCCTGACAGTTCTCGTTTATGCAAAATATTGTATAATTAAAATGTAGTGGCTACGAGAATTGAATGATATAGACAATAAAGTCTTAGATTTAGGGCAATAGCAATTAATGCCAACTTCTCAAAATATAGATATGCAATTTCCATGTCTAAGAGCATTCTATAATAGATAAGAGATTGTGTACCTTTCTCTGCTTGAATTAAGATTGCATTTACCGAGACATACGAGACAATATGATATACTAGCAATCATCTTTCTCCTTGGAATTTTGAAAGTGATGATGGGTTGATGTTAGCAACGAATCCGAATGATTAGACTTTTCGGACTAAACCCACCTTAGAGGTTCCATAACTTTATCTTTTATTATTTGGCTCTGGTTTCTTCTTTTGCTTGACCAGATTATACCGCAGGTCAATATTGAGGATGTAAACCTTTATCTCCGGTGGTACACCTGTTATGGTTAAAATGGTGGCAAGCAAAGCAATTTGCATTAACACGTAAAAGTTTAATCAACTTGCCTTTAAACTCGGTGTCGAGTCTCGACCAGTATAAACCTTCCTATTTGGGAAGCCAATGATAGTTTCTAGTTCTTCAGAATTTAACCTCGGGCCTTTGATTCTTTCAGTTCAATGATTGTATCCGAAATTATTTGTGTAATTGTCCATGGATATTAATGAACCTTCTTCCTCGTAGTCTTCAATTATCCATCCCGCACCTATCTTTTCTTTTCCAGTTGTCAGGTGCGGTATCGTTGTAAATAATCTCGTGGGTGTTTTACCTCTGCTTTTCCTAACCTTCATTCTTCTCCTGTGGAAATTTTCAATTTTTCAAGGTGATTCCTTACCTGTTCGAGAAGGTTCGAATCTTTTTCAGCCCGTGAAGAAAATCCGGTATTTATTTGCTCGGACCTATTTTTGACTTTCATTTGAACATCCATGCCTTTCTCCATTTAAAGCTCGGTGCTGCATATCATTCTCGTGGGATAGTCGGGAATTCCCAGAGTTGTTCTATCCGCTCATATTGTTCCTTGATCTGTTTCTGTCAAGTTAGAACTAAATTGTGCAAATTAAAATTACCTGATGTACCTGAACTTCATGTATCGGTACAATTTGGCGTAGATTCTTTAATAAGTTTTAGTACTAATAGTTGTGGTACCAATATGCCGATGTACATTCTATATTTTTCTCTGCATGTTGCTTATATATCAGCATCATGTCTATTATTGCCCTTTTCCTTTATCATGGTAAAGCCATCTCAAGCTTGGTTGTCCTCAACTATGTTGATTGGCAAATTTCGGCCATGATGAAGGTTTAAACTGAAAGCAAGCAAATATCAATAAAAATTGTTAGTATCTTTGGTTGAATAGTAAATTTTCTTGAGTTCCCGGTAACGGAACCAAACTGTTTAACCCAAAAAATAGTTTTCAAGGTCAAAGCAATAATTTTATGTGACAGGCCACAAGAAACCGATTCAATCCGAAAGATATAATTTTTGTTAATACAGCGTGATAGAGAAGTGGAAAATAAATTTAATGACAGATAATATAAAAAAAATAAAGCAGAGAAGAAATAATTCTTATTGAATAATCCTTGACAGGATGTTGAGCCGAACAGAGCTTGAAGGGCCAAACTATGGCTAACTTGGGAGCAAGATGATACGAATTACAATGTATAGAATTGTCGAGAAGAAAGTTGGATCCCCCAGATTGTGATAAAACTATGTCTATTTATAGGGATAAATCTAAGTAACCATTCTCCTTGAATAATGGGTCCATTATGAGGATTTACTAAACCCATCCATTACTTTTGGAAGACTTGTAACAGCTGTATAAATGCTGGAATTTCGTAACTGATGATTTAATTTCGTAATTGATGAATTAATTCCATAACTGATGAGTCAATCCCGTAGCTGATGAGTTACTCCCGTAACTGTTGAGTCAATCTTGTGCCTGTTGAGTCAATCTCGTGCCTATTGAGTCAATCTTGCAATTGATTGCCTTGTTCTGACCGTTACAATCATTTATTGTATTTATTGCACATTGCATAATTGATTTGTAACTGATGGAGTAATGATGATAAATCCCATATAATCCAGGATTAATTGATTCATTCCTCATTTGTAATTATGAGATATTCTCCCGCACCTCATCCAGGCTATCTTATGATCATCAGTTCCCAGGCTAACAGGTTCGGTATGTTTGGTCCTGGGGGTGTTTCACATATCATCTTATATGTCATTCTTTACTTTTCTCCAAGCTTTGTTGACATGTGCTGCCCTTTAATTGACCCACATGACAAGTCTATTTTTCGCCAATACAACTTGTGCGGCGCACTATGCAACCGCATAGCTGTTATGCGATGCATTATGCGACCACATAACTGTTATGCGAGCCGCAAACGCATACTCGGTCAGTAGTCCACCCGGTTGGGGCCACTTTTGCGGCCGGTTTGCGGACCGCATTTCCATTATGCGGTCGTATATGCGACCACATAACTGTGTCGGGGCACCCTTTTTTCTTAATTTTTGACCCGACCCCAGACCAATATAAAACACCCTCCTCACCATTTTAAACCATATTTTGGATACTATAGAGTGAGGAAGAGAGATTCTAGAGTGAGAAGAAATCACCCACCCCTTGATCATTACCATTCTTGATTGCATGATTGAAGATTTGCCAGAAGGCCCTAAAATTACAGGTAAGAACTCATACCCTATCCTCCAAATTCAGAAATCTAGTTGAGGGGGAGGGGATGAATGGTCAAGTAAATGTGGTGTGAGGGAGATAATGCCCTTGCATGCACGTGACCCTAAGCTAGGAAAGGAAAATCTTCCACTAAAAAGGGAGATATGGAACTATAGTGAATTAGTAATGATAAGTATGATACTCAAGTAAGCTAGGGCCATGACCGGATTCCTAATTACGATTTGATTGTGCTATTTCGTCAAATAGACTGAAAGAGCTAAGGGGTTCCGGAAATTTTCGTAGGAATTAGGGATAAGGCCCAGTCCAGGTATGTATGGCTAACTCTAACCTTCATAAAAATCAACTCTTTGGTGTCCGAATAGGTGGTATGAGTCCCTTACTTGATCATACATGAATTGATTGTTTTAATGTGTTGAGTCGAAAGATTTCTGTTTCTAAATTGTTCCAGGTAACTACCATGTCACCATGCTACTTGAAAATGTGAGTTATAATCCTACGTGCTCCTTCTATTATGTGTGCAATTCATTACATGTTGGTTCTCGTTAATATGAAGAATGATGCTATTGAATGGATAAAAAGGAGAATCTAACTCAAATTGCAAAATGTATCCAAGTGCCAAGAGCTATGTGATAAATGTTAGAAATGATATGTGAACTGAGTAATTAATTGAAATGATATGTCCCAAGTGAAATGGCTTAGCCGATCGGACCGAGATCAGACGCCATGCTGTACACATGGTGGCATTTACATTGGAAATATTGATATAAATTGTGGATATGGTTATGTCTCACTTGGGATGGCTTAGCCGGTCGGGCTGAGACCGGCTCTGTGTAAAAAGACACGATGGAATTATAAAGTGTGGCACTTGGCATTAAGAGACTATTAATAAAAAGGATGGAAAGACGAAATAAGGAGCAATGTGACCCCTACTTGTGATTCTATATTCCTGTGAAGTGCTATGTGATTTCCATGACTGCTTTCCTACCTGTTTTATTGCTTATTCTATTTTAGATTGGAATTGTTTATACATACTAGTACTATTCGATGGTACTAAAGTCCCTTTTCCGGGGGCGCTACATCTTTGAATGGATGTAGGTGGTTCTATTGCAGATAGCGCTGATCGCCGATAGTGGTTACCTCACTCTTTCTCCTCACAACAGTTTTAGTGAGCCCCGCTTCTTCCCGGGGTCATGTACAATATATGTTGTTCTTCCTTTGTATAAGTTACTGTATTTTGAGGTATATCCGGGGCCTTGTTGCCGCCATTGTCACATTTGTCTTTTGTATCTATAGAGGCTCCTTAGATGTTTATGTGGGTCATGTATGGGTGTCGGGGATGTTATTGAATCAAGTTGTATGTTGAAATCCTATTCCACTTAATCACAAACTGTAAGTACTTTTGGAAGTTTGATTATCACATATTGGGTAAGGAAGAATGAACTAGCAACATATGCATATTTATATAACTGACCTCTCCCCGGGTAAATAAAAGGTGATGCGTTCCCATTTTGGAATATGAATGAGTCGGGTAGGATATGTTTGCAAGGCTTGCTCGACCGGGTTCACTCAGTTGAGCGCCGGTCGCACTCCCCGAGGTTGGGGCGTGATAAACTTGGTATCGGAGCCTAAGATTTTAAAGTGTCCTAGGATGTCTCGGAGCCGTGTCTAGTAGAGCCCTTCTTATCGGTGTGTTATCAACCACATCTATAATTTGGGGCTACTTGGACATTTAGGAATAATACCCTTCACTGTTATTCTGTATCGTGCGTTATAGTGGAATGTGAGATTGTTCTCCTCTAACCCATGCATTATTCTAACTTTCAGTAAATGACACCTAAGAAGAAGGCGAGATTTGGCCAAGAGGCCAATACCACCCCAGCAGTGGCTATTGATTCCCAACTTGATAGTTCGGGCGAGGGTAATCCCCCGACTATTATGCTGCCACATTCTTCTACTCCAGCTCAGACTACTCCAGTTCCTACTCCTGCGGAGGGTGCCACAATCTCTCCCACTGATATTCTTGATCCTCCTCCAGCCCCAACTTCCAGGTCCGGTGTTTATGATAGGAATAGTAGGGGAGATATTCAAATGGTGACTCAGTTAGTGGCTTATCAGGGCCAGAGGTCAAATGTTACACCCACCTCTTTCGGTTCGCAAAAGGATTCTTCTGGTTATAGGGTAAGCAGGTTTCTTCAGTTAGACCCTCCAGAGTTCAAAGGTACTGACCCCGAGGCAGACCCTCGAGATTTTATTAATAATATGCATAAGACTCTTAGAGTTATGCATGCTACGGAGACGGAGGGAGTAGAGTTGGCCTCCTATCGTCTGAAAGGGGTATCATATTCCTTGTTTAAGATATGGGAGGACTCCTGTGAGGAGGGGAGCCCTCCGACGAGGTGGAATAAGTTCGCGTATGCTTTCATAAACCATTTCCTGTTGGCCGAGACTAAGGCAGCCCATGCAGTGGAGTTTGAGACCCTTAAACAGGGTGGTAAAAGTGTGTGAGTGTATCATATGGAGTTCGTGTGCCTGTCAAAGTATGCTATTCACATGATGCCAACTATAGAGGCCAGAGTTCGTCGATTTGTGCAAGGCCTCAGTCCCTTGATTATCAATGAAGCTGCCACAACTGCTCTAAAATGAACTATGGAAAAATGGTGGCGTTTTTCTAGGCTACAGAGGCTCAAAAGTCAAAGCACAAAATGGACCAAGAATGTAGTGGTAGGGCCTGATCAACGTGCAACTTTGGGGATTCATTCAAAGGTGGGAGATCAGCTTCTTGGGGAGGATCATTAGGGCCATCCCAATCTTACACTCAGTCTTCCGCCAGTGCCCTGCCATCAGGGCATGGTTAGTAGCAGGGGAGTCTCTTTAGGCTCAGCCAGGGCAGCAGAGGGTTCCACCATCAGGCCCGACCCGGAGGGAGGTTCCAGCAGTAGCAGAGGGCCCCATGCCCTAAGTGTGGGAGGGAACATTCAGGAGTCTGCTATCTGGACATGCCGGTATGTTATGGATGTGGGATAAGAGGCCATTTTCAGAGGGAGTGTACATCATGCCAGGGTTCCGGCAGGGGCACAACCCAGACATCCAGTTCTTCAACTGCTACATCTTCAGCACACCCTCCAACCTGAGGCTCTCCAGCACCCGCAGGGCGTGGTGCGGCTAGGGAAGGTGCACGGGGTTCGGGAGGACCCAGCCAATTCTATGCTATGAGTGGTCGATAGAGTGCAGAGGCTTCTCCAGATGTCGTTACAGGTATACTGACTGTTCAATCCCATGATGTGTATTCTCTTATTGATCCCGGATCTTCTTTTTTCTATGTTACTCCTTATGTTGCTTCAAGCTTTGGGATAAAATCGAAACAGATTCACGAGCCGTTCTCTATATCTACTCCGGTTGGCGAGCCTATTGCGGCCGTGCGAGTTTATAGAGATTATGTTGTTACGGTGCGTGGTCGGGATACCATGGACGATCTTATTAAATTGGGGATGATTGACTTTGATGTAATAATGGGAATGGATTGGCTTTATTCATGTTTTGCCAAACTCGACTGCCGAACCAGAGTTATGAGGCTTGAATTTCCTAATGAGCCAGTTGTCGAGTGGGAAGGGAATAATGTCATGCCAAAATGTAGGATTATTTCTTACCTTAAGGCCTCAAAGATGATTAGGAAAGGGTGCATCTATCACTTGGTCCGAGTTGCGGACACCACTGCTGAGTTGATGATCAGGAAAGGGTGCATCTATTACTTGGTCCGAGTTGCGGACACCACTGCTGAGCTGCCTACCCTTGAATCATTGCCAATTTTGAATGAATTCCCTGATGTCTTTCCAGATGAGCTCCCTGGGATTCCTCTAGACAGGGAGATTGATTTTGGGATCAATGTGATGCATGCACGTAACCTATATCCATTCCACCCTATACAATGGCGCCGACGAAATTAAAAGAACTGAAGGAACAACTGAAGGATTTGCTAGAGAAAGGTTTCATCCGACCGAGTGTGTCGCCTTGGGGCACACCGGTTCTCTTTGTCAAAAAGAAATATGGGTCACTGCGGATGTGTATTGACTACCGGAAGCTCAACAAGGTCACAATCAAAAACAAAAACCCATTGCCTAGAATAGATGACTTGTTTGATCAATTGCAAAGTGCTAAGTTATTCTCCAAAATTGATTTGCGGTCCAGGTATCATCAGTTAAAGACAAGGGAGCAGGATACTCTGAAAACAACTTTGAGAACCCGGTATGGACCTTATGAATCGAGTCTTCAAACCTTTTATTGACTCCTTTGTGATAGTATTCATTGATGACATCCTTGTGTATTCACGAAGTCACGAGGATCACGCCGACCACCTCAGGGCAGTTCTGCACACTCTTCATTAACATCTATTGTATGCAAAGTTCTCGAAATGTGAATTTTGGCTTGAATCTGTTACATTTCTAGGTCATGTCGTCTCCAGAGAAGTGATTGAGGTTGACCCTCAAAAGATCGTAGCTGTAATGGATTGGCCTAGACCTACCACTCAAACAGAGATTCACAGTTTCTTGGGTTTGGCCGGGTATTATAGGAGGTTTGTGGAGGGGTTCTCCCCTCTTGCCTCTCCCTTGACTAAACTGATGTAGAGAGCGGTCAAGTTCCAGTGGTCTGATGCTTGTTAAACGAGTTTCTAGGAATTGAAATCAAGATTAACTTCGGCACCGGTGTTGGCCCTGCCAGAGGGTACGGAGGGGTTTGTGTGTATTGCGATGTTTCCAGGGTTGGTCTTGGGTGCATATTAATGCAACATGGTAAGGTTATATCATATGCTTCAAGGAAGCTTAAGAATCACGAAAATAATTATTCAACGCATGACTTGGAGCTTGCGGTAGTTCTTTTTGCATTTAAGATTTGGACGCATTATCTGTATGAGGTCCATGTGGATGTATTCACAGACCACAAGAGTCTTCAATATATTTTCAAACAGAAGGAATTAAACTTGAGGAAAAGAAGGTGGCTTGAGTTGCTCAATGATTGTGACATTGACATCTTGTATCATCCGAAGAAAGCTAATGTGGTGACGGATTCTCTTAGTCAGAAATCTATGGGTAGTTTGGATCACTTGGAAGCATGTCAAAGACCCTTGGCTCGAGAGGTTCACCAGTTGGCCAGTTTGGGAGTTCGTCTTGCGGACTCTAATGAAGGTGGGGTGATTATACGGAATAGGGCAGAATCGTCGCTTGTGGCGAAGGTCAAGGAGAAGCAATACAATGATCCTGTGTTGGTACAGCTGAAGGAAGGGTTTCATAAGCATATGACTATGCCTTTTTTATTTTGTCATGGATGACGGTACCTTACGGTTCCAAGGGCGGCTATGTGTTCCAAATATGGATGTTCTCCGGGAAAGGATCATGGCAGAAGATCACACTTCTAGATATTCCGTGCACCCAGTTTCTAAGAAAATGTATCATGACCTCAAGATAGTTTACTGGTGGAATGACATGAAGAGGGGTGTGGCAAACTTTGTGGCAAAATGTCCAAGCTATCAGCAAGTGAAGTCCAAGCATCAGAGGCCTGGTGGGTTGGCACAAATTATAGAAATTCCGATGTGGAAATGGGAAATGATCAATATGGAATTTTTGGTAGGGTTACCCCGTACTCCGTGCAAGTAGTGCCATAAAGTCTGATTTTGTGAGTCGATCCACGATCACCCATATTGAGTCAAACTTGTGCGGAGTACGGGGTAACCCTACACCAAATTCCATATTGATCATTTCCCATTTCCACATTGGAATTTCTATAAGTTGTGCCAACCCACCGGGACTTTGATGCTCAGCCTTCACTTGCTGATAGCTTGGACATTTTTTGACAAAGTCCGTGACACCACTCTTCATGTTATTCCACCAGTAAACTTACTTGAGGTCATGATACATTTTCATATAACCTGGGTGCACGGAATATCTAGAAGTGTGAGCTACTGCCATGATCACTTCCGGAGACCATTCACATTTGGAACACATAGCCGCCCTTGGTAGTGTAAGATACTGTCACCCATGCCAAGAGAAATAGTTGTAGTCTTATGCTTATGAATCCCTTCCTTCAGCTGTACCAACAGAGGATCATAGTATCGCTTCTCCTTGATCTCTGCCATAAGCGACGATTCGCCCTATTTGGCACAATTACTCCACCTTCATTATAGTCCGCAAGACGAATTCCCAAACTGGCCAACTGGTGAACCTCTCGAGCCAAGGGTATTTGACATGCTTCCAAGTGAGCCAAACTACCAATATATTTACAACTAAGAGAATCCGCCACCACATTAGCTTTCCCCGGATGATAAAAGATTTCAATGTCATAATCTTTGAGCAACTCAAACCACCTTCTTTGCCTCAAGTTTAATTTATTCTGTTTGAAAATATACTGAAGACTCTTGGGTCTGTGTATACATCCACGTGGACCCCATACAGATAATGCCTAAAAATCTTTAATGCAAAAAAAAAAAAACTGCCACAAGCTCCAAGTCATGAGTTGGATAGTTCTTTTCGTGATTCTTAAGCTGCCTTGAAGAATATGCTATAACCTTACCATGTTGAATTAGTACACACCCAAGGCCAATCCTGGAAGCATCGCAATACACCACAAACCCCTCTATACCCTCTGGCAAGGTCAACACTGGTGCCGAAATTAATCTTGATTTCAATTCCTGGAAACTTGTTTCACAAGCATTAGACCACTGGAACTTGACCGCTTTCTGTGTCAGTTTAGTCAATGGAGAGGCAAGAGTGGAGAATCCCTCCACTAACCTCCTATAATACCCGGCCAAACTCAAGAAACTGTGAATATATTTTGGAGTGGTAGGTCTAGGCCAATCCTATACTGCTGCGATCTTTTGAGGGTCAACCTGAATCCCTTCTCTAGAGATGACATGACCTAGAAATGTAACAGATTCAAGCCAAAATTCACATTTAGAGAAATTTAAATACAATTGTGTTGATGAAGAGTCTGCAGAACTGCCCTGAGGTGGTCGGTGTGATCCTCTCGATTTCGTGAATACACAAGGATGTCATTAATGAATACTATCACAAAAGAATCAAGAAACGGATTGAAGACCCGATTCATAAGTTCCATGAAAGATGCCGGGGCATTTGTGAGCCCGAAAGACATTACCATAAATTCAAAGTGCCCATACCGGGTTCTGAAAGATGTTCTCAGAATATCATGCCCCCTTATCTTTAACTGATGATACCCGGACCGCAAATCAATTTTGGATAAAACTTATCACCTTGCAATTGATTGAACAAGTCATCTATTCTAGAAAATGGGTATTTGTTTTAGATTGTGACCTTGTTGAGCTACCGATAGTCAATACATATCCGCAGTGACCCATCTTTCTTTCTGACAAAGAGAATCGGTGCGCCCCAAGGCAACACACTCGGTCAGATGAAACCTTTCTCTAGAAAATCCTTCAGTTCTTTCAATTCCGCCGGCGCCATTCTATATGGTGGAATGGATATAGGCTGCGTGCCTGACATCACATTGATCCCAAATCAATCTCCCTGTCTAGAAGAATCCCATGGAGCTCATCCAGAAAGACATCAGGGAATTCATTCACAACTGGCTTCTTAGGAAATTCAAGCCTCAGAACTCTGGTTCGGTAGTCGAGTTTCGCAAAACATGAATAAAGCCAATCCATTCACATTATTGCATCAAAGTCAATCATCCCATTTCAATAAGATCGGCCATGGTATCCCGACCACGCACCGTGACAACACAATTTCTATAAACCCACACTGCCGTAATAGAATCACCAACCAGAGTAGATACAGAGAATGACTCGTGAAGCTGTTCTGGTTCTATCCATAAGCTTGGAGCAACATAAGGATTAACATAGGATAAAGAAGATCAGGGATCAATAAGGGCATACAAATCATGGGATTGAACAGTGAGTATACATGTAACGACATCCTGAGAAGCCTCTACACTCTGTCGACCAATCATAGCATAGAACCAGCTGGGTCCTCCCGAAACCCGTGCACCTCCCCTAGCTGCACCACGCCCTGCGGGTGCTGGAGAGCTTTGGGATGGAGGGCTGCTGAAGATGTAGTAGCAGAAGAACTGGATGGCTGGGCTGTGCCCCTGCCGGCACCCTGGCGAGACACATGACACTCCCTCTGAATATGGCCCCTCATCCCACATCCATAACATATAGGCATGTCCAGATAGCAGATTCTCGAATGTGCCCTCCCACACTTAAGGCATGGGTCCCTCTGCTTCTTCTAGAATCTACCTTCTGCTCTACCCTGGCTGGGCCTAAAGCGACTCCCCTGCTACTGACCATGCCCTGACAGAGAGGCACTGGCTGAAGACTGAGCCTAAGACTGGGATGACACTGATGATCCTCCCCGAGAAGCTGATCTCCCACCTCCGAATGAATCCCCAAGGTTGCCCGCTGATCGGGCCCTACCACTACCTTCTTGGTCCATCCTGTATTTTGACTTTCGAGCCTCTGTAGCCTGGAAAAACTCCACTATTTTTCCATAGTTGATGTCAAAATTTAGAGAAGCTGTGGCAGCTTCATTGATAACCAAAGGACTAAGGCGTTGCACAAATCGACGAACTCTGGCCTCCATGGTTGGCATCATATGAATTGCATCCTTCTAAAGGCGCACAAACTTCATGTGATACTCCCACACACTTTTACTACCTTGTTTAAGGGTCTCAAACTCCACAGCACGGTATGCCTTAGTCTCGGTCGGTAGGAAATGGTCTATGAAAGCATTCACGAACTCACCCCACCTTGCCGGAGGGCTCCCCTCCTCACGAGAGTCCCCCCACATCTCAAACCAGGAATATGCATAGGAGGCCGTTTCTACTTCCTCCGTCTTCATAGCACGCATAACTCGGAGAGTCTTATGCATCTCATCAATGAAATCTTGAGGGTCTACCTTGGGGTTAGTACTTGTGAACTCTGGAGGGTCTAACTGAAGAAACCTGCTTACCCTTGAACCGGAAGAATCCTCTTGTGAGCTGAAAAATGTGGGTGTAACATTTGGCCTCTGGGCCTGAGAAGCCACTAAATAACTCAGCATCTAAATAGCTCTCCTAATATCCCTATCAGAAATACTGGAACTGGAAGCTGGGGATGGAGGAGGATCAGGAATATCAGTGGGAGGGATTGTGGCACCCTCCACAGGAGTAGGAATTGGAGTAGTCTCAGCTGGAGTAGAAGAATCTGGCAGTGTAATAGTCGGGGGATTATCCTCACCCAAACTATCACGTTGGGAATCAATATCCACTCATGGGGTGGTATTTTCCTCTTAGCCAAATCTCGCCTTCTTCTTAGGTGCCATTTGCTGAACGTTATAATAACGCATGGGTTAGAGAAGAACAACCTCAGTTTCCACTATAACTCACGATAAAGAATAACAACGAAGGGTATTATTCCTAAATGTCCAAGTAGCCCCCAATTATAGATGTGGTCGACAACACAATGATAAGAAGGGCTCTACTAGACACGGCTCCTAGACATTCTAGTACACTTTAAAACCTTAGGCTCTGATACCAAGTTTGTCACGCCCCAACCTCGGGGAGCACGACCGGCATTTAACCGAGTGAACCCGATCGAGCAAGCCTTGCAAACATATCCTACATGACTCGTTCATATTACAAAAAGATAACGCATCACTGTTTATTACCCTGGGGAGAGGTCAGTTATATAGATATACTTACATTGCTAGTTCATTCTTCCTTACATACATTATACGATAATCAAACTTCCAAAAGTAATTACAGTTTACAATTAAGTGGAATAGTATTTCAACATACAACTTGATTCGATAACATCCCCGAAACCCATACATGAACAACATAAACGTCTATGGAGCCTCTATAGATACAAAAGACAAACGTGACAATGCTGACAACAAGGCCGCTGCTATACCTCAAAATATGGTAAATTATACAAAAGAAGAACAACATATACTATGCATGACCCTGGGAAGAAACGGGGCTCACCAAGACTGTTGTGAGGAGAAAGAGTAAGGGCACCACTATCGGCGATCAACTCTATCTGCAATAGAACCACCTACATCCATTCAAAGATGTAGCGCCCCCGTCAAAAGGGATGTTAGTACCATCAAATCGTACTAGTATGTATGAACAATTCCACTCCAAAATATAATAAAAAATAAATCAGGTAGGAAAGCAGTCATGGAAATCACATAGCACTTCACAGGAGTAGAGAATCACAAGTAGGGGTCAAATAGTTTCTTATTTGATCTTTCCATCCTTTTTATTAATAGTCTCTTAATGCCAAGTGCCACGATTTATAATTCCACTATGTCTTTTTACACGGAGTCCGGTCTCGGCCCGACCGCCTAAGCCATCCCAAGTGAGACATAACCATATCCACAATTTATATCAATGTTTCCAATGTAAATGCCACCATGTGTACAACATGGCGTCCGATCTTGGCCAGATCGGCTAAGACATATCACATGGGACATCACCATTTCATTTATTTACTCAATTCACCTTTCACTTCCACCATTTATCATATAGTTCTTGGCACTTGGACACGTTTTACACTTCCAGTCTGATTCCCCTTTTATCCATTCAATGGAATCATCCTTCATTTTAATGATAACCAACATATAATAAATAGCACACATAATAGAAGGAGCATGTAGGATCATAATTCACATTTTCAATTACCATGGTGACATGGTAGTCAACTAGAACAGTTTTAGAAACAGAAATCTTTCGACTCAACACATTAAAACAATCAATTCAAGTATGATCCAGTAAGGGACTCATACAACCTATTCGGACACAAACGAGTTGATTTTTATGAAGATTAGAGTTAGCCATACATACCTGGACTGGGCCTTATCCCTAATTCCTACGATAATTTTGGAATCCTTTAGCTCTTTCAATCTATTTGACAAAATAGCATAATCAAATTGTAATTAGGAATTGGATCGTGGTCCCAACTCATTTGAGCATTACACCTATAATTATGAGTTTTCTAAGGTCCCATTCCCCCATTTGTTTCTATATTTACTCTTACTTTCACACACATAGTTTAGAACCTCATGCATGCAAGGTCCCTTTCTTTATGTTTGAAAATATACTGAAGACTCTTGTGGTCTATGAATACATCCACGTGGACCCCATACAGATAATGCCTCCAAATCTTTAAAAAAAAACAATTGCCGCAAGCTCTAAGTCATGAGTTCGATAATTCTTTTCGTGATTCTTAAGATGCCTTGAAGAATATGCTATAACCTTACCATTTTGAATTAGTACACACCCAAGGCCAATCCTGGAAGCATCGCAATACATCATAAACCCCTCTGTACCCTCTGGCAGGGTCAACACAGGTGCCGAAGTTAATCTTGATTTCAATTCCTGGAAACATGTTTCACAAGCATCAGACCACTGGAACTTGACCGCTTTCTGCGTCAGTTTAGTCAATGGAGTGGCAAGAGTGGAGAATCCCTCCAAGAACCTCCTATAATACCCGGCCAAACCCGAGAAACTGCAAATCTCTATTTGAGTGGTAGGTCTAGGCCAATCCTTTACCGCTGCGATATTTTTGAGGGTCAATCTTAATCCTTTCTCTGGAGACGACATGACCTAGAAATGTAACAGATTGAAGCAAATATTCACATTTCGAGAATTTTGCATACAATTGATGTTGATGAAAAGTCTTGAGAACTGCCCTGAGGTGGTCGCAGTGATCCTCCCGACTTCTTGAATACACAAGGATGTTGTCAATTAATACTATCACAAAGGAGTCAAGAAATGGCTTGAAGGCCCGATTCAAAAGATCCATGAAAGCTGCTGGGGCATTTGTGAGCCCGAAAGACATTACCATAAATTCGAAGTGCCCATACCGAGTTTCGAAACCTATTCTCGATATATCCTACTCCCTTATCTTTAATTAATGATACTCGGAACGCAAATCAATCTAGGAGAAGAGCTTATCACCTTGCAATTTGATCGAACAAGTCATCTATTCTAGGCAATGGGTATTTATTTTTGATTGTGATCTTGTTGAGATGCCGGTAGTCAATACACGTCCGTAGTGACCCATCCTTCTTTCTGACAAAGAGAACCGGTGTGCCCCAAGGTGACACAATCGGTCAGAGGAAACCTTTCTCTAGCAAATCTTTCGGTTGTTCCTTCAGTTCTTTCAATCCCCCCGGCGCCATTCTATAGGGTGGAATGGATATAGGCTGCGTGCCTGGGATCACATCGATCCCAAAATCAATCTCCCTATCTGGAGGAATCCCAGGGAGCTCATCCAGAAAGACATAAGGGAATTCATTCATAATTAGCACAGATTCAAGGGTAGGAAGCTCAGCAGTGGTGTCCGCAACTCGAACCAAGTGATAGATGCACCCCTTCCTGATCATCTTTGAGGCCTTAAGGTAAGAAATAAACCTACCTTTCGGCATGACATTATTCCCCTCCCACTCAAAACCTAGCTCGTTAGGAAATTCAAGCATCAGAACTCTAGTTCGGCAGTCGAGTTTTGTGAAACATGAATAAAGCCAGTCCATTCCCATTATTACATCAAAGTCAATCATCCCTAGTTCAAAAATATCGGCCAAGGAATCCCGACCACGCACCATGACAACACAATCTCTATAAACCCTCACGACCGTAATAGACTCGCCAACCGGAGTAGATACAGAGAACGGCTCGTGAATCTGTTCCGGTTCTATCCCAAAGCTTGAAGCAACATAAAGAGTAACATAGGATAAAGAAGATCCCGGATCAATAAGGGCATACACATCATGGGATTGAATAGTCAGTATACCTATAACGACATCTGGAGAAGCCTCTGCACTCTTTCGACCACTCATAGCATAGAGCTAGTTGGGTCCTCCCGAACCCCGTGCACCTCCCCTAGCCGCACCACGCCCTACGGGTGCTGGAGAGCCTCGGGCTGGAGGGTGTGCTGAAGATGTAGCAGCTGAAGAACTGGATGGCTGGGTTGTGCCCCTACCGGCACCCTGTCGGGATGCATGACACTCCCTATGAATATGTCCCCTCATCCCACATCCATAACATACCAACATGTCCATATAGCAAACTACCGAATGTCCCCTCCCACACTTAGGGTATGTGGCCCTCTGTTGCTGCTGGAATGTCCCTACTGGTCGGCCCTGATGGAGGAACCATCTGCTGCCCTTACTGGGCCTAAAGCGACTCCCTTGCTGCTGACCATGCCTTGATGGTGGGGCACTGGCTGAAGACTGAGCGTAAGACTGGGATGGCCTTGATGATCCTCCCCGAGAAGCTGAGCTCCCACTTCCAAATGAATCCCAAAGGTTGCCTGCTGATCGGGACCTACCACTACCTTCTTGGTCCATCATGTGATTTGACTTTTGAGCCTTTGTAGCCTGGAAAAATGCCACCATTTTCCATAGTTCATGTTAGAATTTAGAGCAGCTATGGCAGCTTTATTGATAACCAAGGGACAAAGGCCTTGCATAAATCAATGAACTCTAGCCTCCATGGTCGGCATCATATGAACAACATACTTTGACAGGCGCACGAACTCCATGTGATACTCCCACACACTTTTACTACCCTGTTTAAGGGTCTCAAACTCCACAGCACGGGCTGCCTTCGTCTCGGCCGGCAGGAAATTGTATATGAAAGCATCCGTGAACTCACTCCCGCCGGAGGGCTCCCCTCCTCACGGGAGTCCTCCCATATCTCAAACCAGGAATATGATACCCTTTTCAGACGATAGGAGGGAAACTCTACTCTCTCAATCTCCGTAGCACACATAACTCGTAGAGTCTTATGCATCTCATCAATGAAATCCTGAGGGTCTACCTCTGGGTCAGTACATGTGAACTCTGGAGGGTCTAACTGAAGAAACCTGCTTACCTTGGAACCGGAGGAATCCCCTTGCAAGCTGAAAGAGGTGGGTGTAACATTTGACCTCTGGTCCTGAAAGACCACTAACTTAGTCAGCATCTGAATAGCTCCCTTAATATCCCTATCAAAAACACAAGAACCGGAAGCTGGGGCTGGAGGAGGATCATGAATATCAGTGGGAGGGATTGTGGCACCCTCCGCAGGAGTAGGAACTGGAGTAGTCTTAGCTGGAGTAGAAGAATCTGGAAGCGTAATAGTCGGGGGATTATCCTCACCCAAACTATCAATTTGGGAATCAATAGCCACTCCTGGGGTGGTATTGGCCCTTTGGCAAAATCTCGCCTTCTTCTTAGGTGCCATTTACTGAATGTTAGAACAATGCATGGGTTAGAGGAGAACAACCTCACATTCCACTATAACGCATGATACAGAATAACAATGAAGGGTATTATTCCTAAATTTCCAAGTAGCCCCCCCAATTATAGATGTGTTCGACAAAACACCGATAAGAAGGGCTCTACTAGACACAACTCCGAGACATTCTAGGATACTTTAAAACCTTAGGCTCTGATACCAAGTTTGTCATGCCCCAACCTTGGGGAGTGCGACCGACGCTCAACAAAGTGAATCCGGTCGAGCAAGCCTTTCAAACATATCCTACTCGACTCATCCATATTCCAAAAAGATAACACATCACTGTTTATTATCCCGGGGAGATGGTCAGTTATATAGATATACATACATTACTAGTTCATTCTTCCTTACATACATTATGCGATAATCAAACTTCCAAAAGTACTTACAGTTTACAATTAAGTGGAATATGATTTCAACATACAACTTGATTCGAGAACATCTCCGACACCCATACATGATGCACATAAACATCTACGGAGCCTCTATAAATACAAAAGACAAACGTGACCATGACGACGACAAGGCCCCGACTATACCTCAAAATATGGTAACTTATACAAAAGAAGAACGATATATACTATACATGACCCTGGGAAGAAACGGGGCTCACCAAGACTGATGTGAGGAGAAAGAGTGAGGGAATCACTATCAGCGATTAGTGTTATGTGCAATAGAACCACCTACATCCATCCAAAGATGTAGCTCCCCCGGCAAAAGGGACGTTAGTACCATCGAATAGTACTAGTATGTATGAACAATTCCACTCCAAAATAGAATAGAAAATAAAATAGGTAGGAAAGCAGTCATGGAAATCACATAGCACTTCAAAGGAGTAGAGAATCACAAGTAGGGGTCACATAGTTTCTTATTTCGTCTTTCCATCCTTTTGATTAATAGTCTCTTAATGCCAAGTGCCACGATTTATAATGCCACCGTGTGTTTTTACACGGAGTCCCGCCTCGGCCCGACCGACTAAGCTATCCCAAGTGAGACATAACCATACCCACAATTTATATCAATGTTTCCAATGTAAATGCTACCAGGTGTACAATATGGTGTCCGATCTCGGCTCGATCGGCTAAGACATCTTACTTGGGACATAACTATTTCATTCATTTACTCAATTCACGTTTCTCTTCCACTATTTATCACATAGTTCTTGGCACTTGGACACGTTTTACAATTCGAGTCTGATTCCACTTTTTATCTGTTCAATGGCATCTTCCTTCATTTTAACGAGAACCCACATATAATGAATTGCACACATAATAGAAGGAGCATGTAGGATCATAATTCACATGTTCAAGTAGCATGGTGACATGGTATTCAACTAGAACAATTTTAGAAATATAAATCTTTTGACTCAACACATTAAAACAATCAATTCAAGTATGGTCAGGGTAAGGGGCTCATACCACCTATTCGACACCAAAGACTTGATTTTTATGAAATTTAGAGTTAGCCATACATATCTACTGGGCCTTATCCCTAATTCCTACGACAATTTCCGGATTCCTTTAGCTCTTTCTATCTATTTGAAAAAATAGCATAATCAAATTGTAATTAGGAATTGGCTCGTGGTCCCAGCTCACTTTAGAATTACACCTAGAATTATTAGTTTGCTAAGGTCCCATCCCCCCATTTCTTTCTATCTTTGCTTTTACTTTCCCACACATACTTTAGAACCTCATGCATGTAAGGTCCCTTTTCTTACCTCCATGGACTATCTTACTAATGGCCCATTTTAGCTAATCCTGGAATTTAACAACTGGTGTGGTAGAAACTTACCTCTTAGAGTGAAGAAATTGGTATCTCGTTTGATTAGTCTCAAGCCTTGAGTGGTGATGGAGGATCAATTTGATGGAATTGGGACCTTCTCTCTAAAACCCTCTCTTTTCTCACTCTAAATTATCAGGAGAATGGTTTAAAAGGGTGGTAAATATGCTTTATGTTGGTCTGGGGTCGGGTTTAAAATTAAGAAAATGGGGTGCCCCGACACAGTTATGTGGTTGCATATGCGACCGCATAATGGGAATGCGATCCGTAAACCTGTCGCAAAAATGGCCTCAGCCGGGTGGAACATCTGATCGAGTCTGCGGCCATTATGCGAACCGCATACATGTTCTACGGTCACATAATGAGCCAAAGAACTCCCCTCACAAAACTCCAAGGCAGATGTGTGATGGATTATGCGGCCTGCATATCAATTATGAGATCGCATTGTGGGCCGCTTAATTGGCCTCAAATTTTGCCAGCTTTCTAATTCACTCTGTGTCCATTATGCAGTCTACAGAGTGATTATGCGACCGCATAATGGGCCGTAAAAATGCACTTTTTCGCGAACATTTTATTCTTAATCCGTAGGGTACTGTTCTATCCAAAAGGTCCAAACCGCGGCGAACTTATTTTCTATCGTTAAACACATAAATCTAATCTGGGCATCAAGAAGTACCGGTTTTCTAGGAAATTTTTTATGGGGCCTTACAAGTACTATGTGCTGGTAATGCATTCAATGATGATTGACTCGAATGAGCACCATAAGAATCGTGGCTAAATGATGCACCACGATGAACTGGACGAGCCGTTTGAGCGCGCCTATAAGGACGACCCTGCTATGGTGGGACTGACCCCATAGGAAACACCATTAAAACCACCCAAATAACGAGGCGTCTTGGCCTCCCTTTCCTCACACTCTTGAATACAGACCAAATCTAGCCACCGAGCAATATCAACCAGCTCGTCTAACATACCACCTGATGCATTCTCCCGAGTCATAAAAAAATGCAACTGATATCTGAGGCCATCAATGAACCTCCTAATCCTCTCCCTCTTTATGAGGACCAACCAGATCGCATGACGAGACAAATCTAAAAATCTCATCTCGTAGTGGTTCACGGACATACCCTGATGGCGTAGCTGCTCAAACTGCCTACGCAACTCTTCCCTGTGGGTCAGTGGCACAAACTTGTCCAAGAAGAGAATGGAGAAATCGTGCCATGAAAGTGGTACAACATTAGTTAGACTGCTCCGATCTTAGGCTTCCCACCATATAAAGGTTGCACCCCTCAGCTGAAAAGTAGTAAATGAGACCCCACTAGTCTCTAGAATACCCATCGCGCGAAAAATCCACTAGCACCTATCAGACTCAGCCCCACTGATTGTTGGAGGCTTGAGCCTCCCAAATATATCTAGTGTGTTCTGCTCCTGATCACTCATAATGGGACCCACCTGGGCCTGTGCACTGCAACCGGTTAGGCTGGTAGTACACCCGATGTCTGAAGTCCCTACACAACCCACTCTGGAGTACGAGCAGCGGGAGTTTGAGCACCTTCCCCGGCTTGAGAAGTGGCTGCTGCGGCCGGAACTGAAACTGCCTAAGCAAGACTAGTGCAAACAATCAATATCTGGGTAGAGCCTCCTAAAGGCCTGGAATCACAATAGGCACAGCTGGTGCCTGAGCTGGTTCCACCAGGTCAACCACATCTGGTATTTTCTCCTGCGCTGGAGCAACTGGTGGATCTGCAGGTGCTGCCCTAGCTGTTGTACATGCTGCACCTCGGCCTCTACCGCGGCCCCAGCCCCTCGTGGCCCTAGCTGGTGGCACTGGTGGCCGTTCTCCCGAACCGGTAGCACGTGTCCTCACTATCTGTGAGAGGATAAAATAACAGAAGTTTAGTTTCTGGAATCAATAAATTCGCATGATAAGAGTACGAGAAAGTGAAATTTTCATAAGGGTTCGACATCCTCTCGAAATAAGTACAAACGTCTCCATACCGATCCGCAAGACTCTACTATACCTACTCATGACTCGTGAGACCTATGTAATCTAGGATCTAATACCAATTTGTCACAACCCAAAACTCAACATGTTGTGATGG
Source organism: Nicotiana paniculata (assembly GCA_005239505.1). Lineage (NCBI taxonomy): Eukaryota > Viridiplantae > Streptophyta > Magnoliopsida > Solanales > Solanaceae > Nicotiana > Nicotiana paniculata. The sequence continues at coordinate 30,553 of ML322044.1, read as the reverse complement.
CGCCTATCACTGAACTAGGCAAGTCGATAATCATAATAAAACTAAGCATTTTGTATTAAAAATAAAATGAAGCAAGTTTAACAGTAATAACTCTCATAAAGAGCCGATATGGAAAATTACTACTCGAATACAAACTTTCCCAAAATCCAGGTATCACCGAGTACATGAGCATCTACACGATGACATGGTATGGAACACCGTCTAGACATGTAGAACAATATAAGTATAATTAAGAGATAGAGGAGGAGAGTCAAGGTCTGCGGACGCCAAAGCAGCTACATCGATATATCTTCGAATGGTTAAAAACTCCAACTTCAGCAACCACCGTGCCAAAAATGCCAGTATTTGCACACGAGGTGTTGGGTGTAGCGTGAGTACAACCAACTCAATAAGATTCATAAATAAACAAGGAAATGTAAGAGAATATTAGATTATTGAGGATACTAGTTATTCTGGTGCAATTCTGCCTTTTTAAACCAGCACAAAACAATATTTAAAACTAACTCATCAAGTATCGTGAGAAAAATATCTGTGTGTGCATGTGAACAGTTTCTCAAATACCCTGCTTAGACAATATTATGGCATGTAGAGGAAGGAAACAAGTAAATCAGATAAATGATCAAGAAAATACAAATCCCACACACTGCACAGACAACTGATGTGTTGCACAGACAACTCACGTGCTAACAATAGAACCTGCACGGACAACTCACGTGCGACACGGACAACTCACGTGTCAATAATATCAATATATGGGTCCACACGGACAACTCACGTGTTGTACGGACAACATACGTGCCAATAATATCTATTAAATAGTTATATATAAATAGTCCTAGTCCCATATAGTAGGAGTAGAATATGTCCTAGTCCCATTTGTAGTAAGAGTAAAATATGTCCTAATCCCATTTGTAGTAAGAGTAGAATATGTCCTAGTCACATCTGTAGTAGGAGTAGAATATGCCTTAGTCCCATATATAGTAGGATTAGAATATGTATTATATATAGAGCTTATTGTTTCATTGTTAAGAAATAGATTTTTATCCAGTGCATTCTCACATGATATCAGAGCTTCAGTGAGAAAATTATCATTATGCGTCATTCCAGCGACATATGGGAAGAAAGATCTCATCGTCGGACAATTTTTCGGCAAATTCTTCTTATTCCCAGGGTTCATCACTGCTACAATGGTACTGTGCATATATCAGTACCACCATCAGACCTGAAACCCTTGAATGACCAAACCCAAAAAATTCCAGTCTCATCGGAACAGAAAAGTCAGTCACTATGCGTCTTTTCGGTTGAACTCAAGATTGATTTGCATTATCTCCACATTGATAAGTGTTGTGAAAAAACCAACACTACCATCTTGTTCTTAAAAGGAAGATGACAAAACCCCAGACAATAGCATTGATAGAAAATCATGTGCCTCCACACGCTGCTAGAACTGGGGTCCCGGCGAGCTACATTAACTTTTCCGGCGCGTGTGAGCCATTTTTGACAAATCTTCTTCAGGACAATTTACTCGTCCAGTGATTCCGAGCCTACTCATATGAATTACATCAACTTCTGACAACTTTATTTTTTTCGATATGAATAGTGATTTTCCAGAGTGAACAATAATTTGCAGAAAAAGTTTGTATATTCTGGTGGTATTTTAGAACCTATTTTGTAGTGTGTAATTCAACTTAGTCTCACTTTTTTCAATTTTTTTCCTGCAGCTGTTCGGCCAACTTTTGCTTATCAGCAACCACCTGGTTTTGTTGCTCCGGGGGATTCTAGTGGCCTTGTATGTCGAATGATCATCTTGTAGATATTTTCACCAAGTCCCTCACTAGTCATCATATTAGTTACATATGTAACAAGCTTGGTAATAATGATTTGTATGCAGCAACTTGAGGGGGAGTGTTAGATAGTTATGTGTAAATAGTTCTAGTCCCATATACAGGAGTAGAATATGTCCTAGTCCCATATGTAGTTGGAGTAGAATATGTCCTAATCCCATATGTAGTAGAAGTAGAGTATGTCCTAGTCCCATATATAGTAGGAGTAGAATATGTATTATATATAGAGCTTATTGTATCATTGTTAAAAAATAGATTTTTCTCCGGTGCATTCTCACAATATCAATATATAGATCTGCACGGACAACTCACATGCTGCACGGACAATTCACGTGCCAATAACATAATCCGCCCGGCATATTCCAAACATATCATACATAAGCAATTAAACAAGTATACATATATATGATGAATGAAATAAGATTCTCATGCTTCTGGACTGGTATAAATCACATACTAAAACTTAGCCATGTGTAAAGTGTGCTATCGTAGCTCAAATTGGAAATTTCATCACTAAAAAGCATTTATCACGTTCGTTCAGGGGTTAAACCTCTAAGTAGCCTCAGCATGGCTCAAACAGATCACATAAACTGTTACAACATGTGAGATATCATAACTTAAAGCGTAACAGTCAATTCTAGACATATAAGAGCCCGAACATAACACGAACATGAATATATGACCCCGTTGCCCGCACATGGGCTCATCCCCATGCATGTGCGCACCCAATAAGATGTGGCTATCACAACAATTCAAGCAACTGGTGTCTCAACCGAGTTTAAATACGATACTTACCTCAAGGAAAAACAAATCACTCAGCTAGCAAGCCCTTGCCTCGCGAATCGGCCTTCGGATGCCTCGAATCTGACCACAAATAACATGATACAATTAACACAAGCTATCAAAATTAATTCCATATGAAAATGTTAATTTCTTATTCAAAAGTCAAAAAAGTCAACCCCGGGCCAACGTCTCGGAATCCAATAAAAGTAACAAAATCGGAACACCCATTCAACCACGAGCCCAATCATGCAAAATATACCAAATTTCGACACCAAATCGTCACTCAAATCCCCAAATTTCATTCTCCAATCCCTAGCCAAAAACTCCCAAAATTTCTCCTTAAAATGCATAAACTAGGTGGGAAATCCAATGGATAGTCAATATTATTGCATATAAATTATCAAAAGTGGATACCTCAAGAAATCTCTCGAAAACCCTCTTTAAAATCTCCTTTATCCGAGCTTGCAAAGTCCAAAAGGACAAAAATCCTGGATACCCTTCGAATATAATTTTGTCCAGGCCCTTTCGCACCTGCGCTCCACTTAACCGCATCAGTGACCCCTCTTTTGCGGTCAAAGTTCTGCATCTATGGAGTTACACTAGACCCCCGCCTCTCGCTTCTGCGTTCCCAAGCCCGCACCTGCGGGTGCACTCCTGCGCAAAACCATCAGCTTCTGCGGACATGCCTCTCCAGACCCTATTCCGCTTCAACGGCCATCCTTTCGCATTTTCGAGCTCGCAGATACGACATTTCCTCGCACCTTCTGCCCATAATAAACCCAACCAAACTTTCTTATGTGATTCCCCCTTCTCTTCTGCGGCCTTGGAAGTGTGACCAAGATCTGCGTAGGTGCAATCACACCAATCTAGAACTCATCAACCATCTCTTAAGTTCGAAATTTGATCCGTTAACCCTCCGAAATCCACCCGAGGCCCCTGGGACCTCAATCAAATATACCAACAAGAGCTAAAAATCGATACGAACTTAGCCGAGGCCTCAAATCACATCAAACAACATCAAAACCACGAATCGCACCACAAATCAACCCCAATGAAATCCAACTTCTACAACCGATGCCAAAACCTATCAAACCAACTCCGATTGACCTTATATTTTGCACACAAGACGTAAATAACAAAGGATCTATTCCAACTCCAGAAACCAAAATCCGAGCCCGGTAACAACAAAGTCAACTCTTGGTTAAAATTCTCAACTCTCCAAATTTCTAATTTTCCAACTTTTGCCATTTGAAGACAAAATCACCTATGGACCTCCAAATCAATATCCGAACACACTCCTAAGTACAAAATCCCCCTACAGAGCTATCAGAACCATCAAAACTCTATTCACGAGTCGTTTACACATAAATCAACATCCGGTCAACTCTTTCAACTTAAGGTTCCAACCTTGGTACTAAGTGTCCCAACTCCTTCCGAAACATCCACGGAACCAAACCAACTACCCCAACAAGTCACACAACAACAATTGAGCATAGAATAAGTAGTAAAGGGGGAAATGAGGCTACAACACTCAAAACGACCAGCCGGGTCGTTACACAAACCCCGTCCAATCATACCATAAAGTCCATATACCAAATCAAAACTTACGCAAAGCTCAAAATATCACAAACAACAACAAAATCAAGAATCGTATACCAAGATCATTCTCTTAACTTTCAAACCATCAAACTTTGCTGAACGCGTCCGAATCTTACCAAATCAACTCCGAAAAGAACCAAAAACTTTTCACACAAGATCCAAATAAAAAAGGGGTTACTTCTAAGTTCTGAAAAAAAAGTCCGAACTCGATATCCACGAAGTCAACTCACGGTCAAACTTATAAAATTTCTAAACCTTCAAATCCAAATCCGGATATACGCCTAAGTCCAAAATTATTATACGAACCTATTAAAACTATCAAAATACGAATCCGGGGTTGTTTACTCACAAGTTAACCTTGACGATAGATGCTTTGATGCGGCACATACGAGGGGAGGTTCCATGGTATATGTTATTTGTAGATGATATAGTATGTTTGACGTGAAGCGATATGGTTTTAACGAGAGGCTGGACGTTTGGAGATAGACTTTGGAGTCTAAAGGTTTTAAGTTGACCAAGACCAAGATGGAGTACTTGGAGTGCAAGTTCAATGAGGCTACCAAGGAAGCAGACATGGATGTGAGTCTTGAGACACATGTCATCCCCAGGAGAGGAAGGTTCAAGTAGTTTGGGTCAAAAATACAGGGTGATGGTGAGATTGATGAGGATGTTGCACATCACATTGGAGAAGGGTGGATGAAGTGGAGGCTCGCTTCTTGTGTCTTGTGTGATAAGAATGTGCCACTAAAATTTAAAGATAAGTTATATAAAGAAGTAGTTAGGCCAACTATGTTGTATGGGGCAGAGTGTTGGCCGGTAAAAAATTCTCACGTCCTTTAGATGAAAGTTGCTGAAATGAGGATGTTGAAATGGATGTGCGGGCATACCAGGTTAGATAAGACGATGATTGAAGTTATTTGGGATAAGGTGGGAGTGGCCCTGTGGGAGATACAATGTGAGAGGTGAGGATGAGATGGTTTTGATATGTTAAGAGGAGAATCACAAAAGCCCCAGTTTGGAGGTGTGAGAGGTTAGATTTGGTGGGTACAAGGAGGGTAGAGGTAGGCCTAAGAAGTCTTGGGGAGAGGTGATTAGGTGGGATGTGGCACAACTAGAGCTTACCAAGGACATGACCCTTGATATGAGGGTGTGAAGGTCGATGATCAAGGTAGAAGGTTGGTAGGTAGGAGAGCATTTCCCTTTGTCTTCCTCTGTTCGGTAGAATTAGTGCTAGTTTGATATTTTTATTCTCTTAGATTGGTATTAATACATACCATTTCGTTGCTACCTTTGCTTCGGTTTTATTTTATCATGTTCTTGTTACTACTTGTTTCCATTGCTTCTTTTCATCCTTTCTTTAGTTGATAGTCTACTGGAAACAACCTCTCTTGCCTTCCATGGTAGGGGTAAAATCTTACTCTCACCAGAACCCACTTGTGAGAATTCACTGGGCATATTGTAATTATTGTTGTTGTTGTACTCTTATAAAGCAAAAGAGTGGAGCTCTGCAATATGATCATTTATGCGGGTAAAGTTCTGATATTATCAAACAACCGACTATCCCAACGTATTCGGACTAAGATACCTAAGAAACTCTTTTCTTTTCATGTTTTTCTGAATTTTAAATTTCAGCAGTGTGAACTCAAACTCTAAGAATCGTTCCTAGAATTTGAACTGGAAAAGTTTTAAAACTCTGGCAATTATTCCTGGAGTTCCAATTACACATTTCAAATTCAAGGATTTTTTTGGAGTATGAATTGAGAAATGTTGACATTCCAGTACTCGTTCCTAGAGTTCTTTCGTGTTTTAAGTAGGTTTAGTTTCGTCCTATTTTTATTTTTGCATTAAAGAGTGACTATCACCTATTATATTTTAAATACTGGCTAAACTCTAATTGCAAACCAAAAGTGGCTACGCTCGCCAACTTTTACCTATTTTAAATAGTATCCCTAAAAGTGACGGCTGATGCATGTAACCCTCATGATAAAATGACATTCAAGATGTTGGGATCAAAGTCAATAAAGTAGATTGTTTTGTGCAGTGCTTAAAAAGGATTTTGGGACTTGCCCATGGGTGAGGCACTATCAAAACACCCCGAGGCTCATAGGTGTGGCTTAGTTCTATGAGGCTTATGCCCCAAGCGCTCGGCTGTGCGCCCTAAGTACGTCCAATTCTCAATGCTCGAGACCCTCCCAACAGTTCCTTCATAAAATCATGTGTCGAATTTGATAAAGGAGTAATATTTTAAATCACAGTACATTTGAACTTTACTGATAATTTACTTTTAGATAGGTTAAATGTGTAATTTGATAATATTTTTAAGAAATTATAATATTTTTAATTTTTTAAAAGTTTAAGATGTTGTAGTTGATTTTTATCTCATTGTAACTTTAATATTATTGTATTATTATCATCTATATACTATATAAAAGTACGAAACCTTTATTGAACTATTGTTCAAACTTTTTACCATTTAAAAATATATTTCACATTGAATAAATCATAATTAAATTATTTTTCTAATATTTGTGACTATGAGATCAACTAATTTTGATTTTAAAATCTTTCCAAATAATAAGATTTTACATCCTTTACTAGAATTTAGGACTTTAGGAATTTAAGGTTGTCATGACCTAAAATCGCAACCACACGACCGTGATTGCGTCTATTATCTGTTTGTTAGGCAAGCTAGCATTAGCTAAACGATTATCCATTAACTATTTTAAAAGCAGACTATAAGAAATACGACCAAAATGCTTTGAAATATATAATAAGATCCATACACAATGTCTAGTCTAACCCCAGAAACTGGTGTCACAAGTCCATTAGCTACTAAAAATACTACAAACAAGCTCCAAAATAAATACAACTGTTTGAAACGTATTAAACAGTAAAGTATCAGGGGTCTGTGAATACTGTGCAGCTCTACCTCAAGTCTCCTAAAATACCGGGTTCAAGCTATCTCCTCTATGCGCCGCTGAAACTAACACCAAGATTTGCACAAGAAGTGCAGAAGTATAGTATGAGCAAAACTGACCCCATGTACTTCGTGAGTGCCGAGCCTAACCTCGACAAAGTAGTGACGAGGCTATGACGGGGTGCTCACTATAAACCTATGCGAGTATAAATAGAAAAAAATAACAGAATAGAGGAGCAACAATTAACATGAAAATTGGAATAAGAAATACACAATAGAGGGCCCAAGAATTTCATCTATGGTCAGTTTCATAACACAAAATTGAAACAGAACAAACAACCGAGAATAATCATAATATCACTTCTCCGTTACGGCGTGCAACGCGATCCACACATGTACATACCACTACCGTTGCGGTGTGAAACCCGATCCCATATACAATATCAATACTGTTGCGTTATACAACCCGATCACAAAAAGATCATATCAATATCCTCCGCGACATGCAACCCGATCCTAAATATCATATAAATATACATCGCGACATGCAACTCGATCCCAAATATTATATCCATATACGTTGCAGTGTGCAACCCAATACCGAGTATAATAGTAATACTAAAAAATACTACGGTGTATCTCACAATTTACGTAAAAGAAACTAAAACAAATAAATGCTCTAAGACAATCCAATACAACAATTCAAAGTGAAATAAAAACAAGTAAGTGTCGCGCCCCTCTTTCTCGCGAAATCGGGTTTTGATACGTGTAAATCTTTTAAGGAAGGTGTTAAAAGAGAGAGTCGCCACCTAACGGATTTGAGGTGCGTTAGGGCACCTATTTACAAATAACTCTGGTTTAACTAGTTTGCGTCACCAAATATCGGGTAAAGGCTCAAATTACCTCGAGGAAAAGGTGTTAGGCAATCCTCGAGGTCCACAACTGCGGGTCCCGACCGAACTCAAATTATATGAATTAGTCAAAAACAAGAGGGAAAGACAAGAAGTTTGGGCAATAAATATCAAAAGTCTGCAAATAAACACAAATAATTGACTTTAATATAAGATGGGGGGTCCAAAGTTTTTTTAGCCTAAAGGATCACCCCGTGCAACATAAATAATACTTCGTAACTCACTCGAGATGTGTTGTTACTCATATTATTCAGTGGGCACATACTATCATCTCCTGCTACCCGATTACTATCTTTAAGTTTTTTACCTAAAGCCTGCTAGTTGATTCTAAATCGTGCCTTATGCGTGCACTACTCGTCCCATGCCTATGGTCCAGGAGGCGTTTGGACCTCTATTTTAGGTGGTTATAGACTTAACTTAGGTTGCTCAAGATGATAAAACTGGGCGACATACAAAACAAGTTATACTTCATGTAAAGGAAATTAAGGGCTCAAGTTAGCCTCCACACTTAGACAACAAATGCACACAAACAAATTAGGCGTTTGACAGTTTCAACATTGAGATGAGTTAAACTCATTATGCCCTATAGACATGGTTTTTCTGTGACCTTGGGATTCAAATGTGCAAGCAGTTTCAGACGCAAAGTGCTACCTTAGATATAATTTCTAAGCGACTACACAGTTGCCTGCTGATTAATGATTATAAGCGATTAAACCTACATACATTATATCTAGGTGATTTAAGCAGTAGTTGGAAGTGATGACCATTGGAAATACTCAGAATTACCAAGTTTGATGCTATAGGCATGCTTTCTAATAGCAGCAACAAACCAGTTTTGGAAGTTCAATATTAACACTTAAAAGCGAGTGGTATTACCTTATAGGCAGGATTTCTAATGATTAGTAATTTAAATTGATATTTATACTTGGCTCCTATAGGCATGTTTTCTAGGTGAGAAGTATAATAACAACAACACATTAAGCAATTGAAGTCCTATAGGCATGATTTCTAGATGGATATCAGCAGAACAAGCTAACGTACTCCTGTAGTCATAATATCTAATGAATATGCTGCAGTGCAAATTAAAAGATTGGTCATTGACATTTTATTTCCTATAAGCATGGTATCTAGCAAAACGCATAGGAGAAGAAATTTTACGAACCCAAATCCTAAACCGGTCGTGATGGCGCCTATCGTGGAACTAGGCTAGCCCACAATCACAAAATTACAGTTTCTTTCTAAAATCCCAGCCATTTTCAACATTTCATAAAGAATATAGAATTACTGAATTTATTAGGCAAAATAAACAGCTAAATAGTCTAAACCATCCCAAAATCTGGAGTCAACATGTCATGAGCATCTAAGAAATATACCAACAAGTCTACTATTATAATACAAAACCTCCGAACGAATAGTAGATACAACAAAAGAAGGGAAAACAGAGATGCTGCGGACGCTGAACAACTACCTCTATATCTCGAACTCCGGCTCCACACAGAATAGATGGCTAACGCTCAGTATCAACACCTGTATCTGCACACAGGGGTTCATGGAGTAATGTGAGTACGCCAACTCAGTAGTAATGAGAATAAATCAAGTCTAAGCAACAAGAAACACATAAAAACCAATATCATCAGTTCACAATATGCACAGCCTTTCTTTCCAACAGTATATACATAGATATATGAAATCATCATGCCTTAAACCAACTTCAGAAAAATCCATTGAAAAATGTGTTTTTCCAACAATTTCAGAAATAAAAATAACCGAAGGATTTAGTGTAAAATAAAATAAATCATAAGCATCCCCTCGAGAAAAATCATGAATTATAAATCTCCCCTCGGGTAGAGCATCACTCAGCACCTCACAGCCACTCAGTATCAGCCCCTTGGCAACCTCACTATCACTCATGCATTCCAATCACTCATCACTCTGCACTCGGCACTCAACACTCAGTAGGTACATGCGCTCACTAGGGGTGTGTACAGACTCCAGAGGGGGTCCTTCAGACCAAGAGCTAATATCAAGCAACCTCGTGGCGTATCATATCCTCATAATCAAGCCCTCGGCCTCACTCAGTCAGAACCTGTCAAAAGCCCCTCGGGCGTATCAGTAAAACGGTGTACTCGATCTAAAACATTATTTTTATATCTCAAAATAGTGTAAATAAGACTGAGTTTCGAAAACAGTTAAGCACAATATGATTGAGTGTAAATCATAAATCAACAGTGAGGAAATAGTAGTAAAAATCCCTCAAGGGACTAAGCAAATCGGCACGAGGCCCCAAACACGGCTTATTGCCCAAATATAGCAATAGTCTTTAGAACACAATTTAAAATATGATTTAGAGTAAAATACGCAACTCAATAGTTGTCGTGGAGAGGACCAAGTCCAATCCAAAAATCAGTGCGCGCCACATAATCGTCATCCGATATGTGTGCCGTTCTAAAAACAATGAGAAATATGAAGTTCGAGGTTTCATATCCTCAGGACAAGATTTATAACCGGTACTTACCTCTACCGGACCACAATACTAATCCGCGATGCTCTTGCCCCTTAAATAGGCTCCCGATTTCTCCGAATCTAACCAAATCTATATTAACATCATCAATATACGCTAAAGGAACACAACCCAATCGAAAACTATCAATTTATACAAAAATCTCGAAATTCAGCCAAAACCGAGTCCCGAGCCCATATCTCGGAATTTGATAAAATTTACATCAATAGAATTCTCGCCCTCCCACGATTCTATACATACCAAGAACACTAAAATTGGACCACAATTGCCCACTCAAATCCTCAAAAGAAAATTCCATGCACCTTTCTTTCCCAAATTTGGATTTAATTTCAAGAATTTTCGGTTTAATTACTTAGAAAACGACATAGAACGAGTTATGAAGTTGGAAACCTTACCTCCAAATGATTCCCTTCGATTTCCTCTTCAAACTCTCTCAAAATAGGTCCCAACTCGTTCAATAATGGAGGAAAATGAGCTAATCTCGCAAAAATGGCCTTTAAAACATTCTGCCCAACAATTAATTTTCCTTAGTGCGATCACATTTCCAGGGATGCGTTCCCGATGCACAGACCAGCTCACTCTATGCGTTCGCGTACGAACACACGCGTTCACATAGCTCAAACACTCATCCCCCTCACGTGCCTCAGAACACCCTATGCGATCGCGGACCTTACACACGTGATCGCACTGCACACATGACCCACTCTTACGCGACCGCGGCCTCCACCCACGTGATCACACTGCATAAAAATCCATGCTGCCCCCAACTAGCCTATGCGATCGCATTCTTACCCACACAATCGCATTGAAGGACACCGGAACAGAACACCAGTAAAATTTTGCAACTTCCAACATCCAAACTTGATCCGTTAACCTGTCAAAATACACCCGAGGCCCTAGGACCTCAACCAAACATGCCACCACAACCCATAACCTTATTTAAACTTAGTCGAGCGTTCGAAATACCAAAAACACTGCAAAAACACCAAGATTACATCAAATTCAAACCTATGAACTTTGAAATTTCTAAATTTCGCCGATGATGCCGAAACCAACCAAAACACCTCCGATTGACCTGAAATTTTCACACATATCCAAAATGACGTTACCAACCTACTCCGACTTCCGGAATTCCATTCTGACCTGATAGCCTATTTTCCACTGCCAACCGGAAATCGCCAAAAACTAACTTTTGCCAATTCAAGCCTAATTCTACACCGGACATCGAAAATTAATTCCGAACACACTCCTAAGTCCCAAATCACCTAACGAAGCTATCTGAGCCATAAAATCTGCATTCTGAGTTCGTTTACCAATAAGTCAACTCCCAATTGATTTTTTTCAACTATGAAGCTAATTTAAGAGACTAAGTGTCTCAATTCTCACCACGACCACTCCGAACCCGAACCAACTGACCCAACACAACATAAATAGGCTAAGCAACATATGATAAGGCAGAAACAGGAGAAATAGGGATAATCTCACGGAACGACCGGCCGGGTTGTTACAAGAATATGTTAAACAAATTAAGCACTTAGGTCCTATAGGCAGGTTATCTATCAACACATAGGAGCAAAACATGTCGAACAAATTAAACACCTATAGGAAGGATTTCTACCCGTTCATGAAAATATTAGAATAAACCCATTTTCCAAATTTTACTAACACCCAAATCATTATTACAGAATTATTACAGACCCAATGAGTGGAATAAATTACATAATTACAAAATAACTATAGTGGTCCTAAGACAGTCCCAAAGTATACCCAGCCTGGCCATGCCTTCAATCTCATATCCATATAGTTTCACAACAGCCCAGAAAACAATCTTCATTTATACAAAATAGCCCACATCCAGTAGCCATAATTTGATCAAAAGTCCCAGAAGAATAGCCATTTACACAATCTGATTGGTTTATTTAGTAGGTGAAAATGGGGGGGGGGGGCAGAGTTGAGCAATTAGGACAAAGTGTCAAAGAACCTTAAACCCTAGCGTGTCAGAGTTCCCAAGGGCTTAAAGAACCCAAGACAATGCTCACACTAGGGAGGTTGATAGAGGAGTTTTGGGGGGGGGGGGGATTGGTTTTTAGCCGGCCTTTAAATTCATAATAGGAAACAACCAATGAAAAATAGAAGTAAAGCAATAGGTTGGAAAAGCATTTGCAAACACTATAAGACAATCACATAATGAACTCAAGAAGAAAACTAACACATTGGGGCATATGATAATAAATAAAGAGCCTGGGATTGCAGAGTTAACAGGCAAGGGTCTTAGACTAGTAAAACCAAGTAATGCAACTGGTTTAAAAATTAAAGGATCAAATTATACCAAACTCAGAACTAAATAGTATAATACAAAAAAGATCAAATATCATAGAGGACATCAATCAAGGAAGATTAGTTTAAAGGATCACAAGTCGTTAGAGGTACAGAATTGGACATGGCAAGAACACATAGAGTGACAACCATAGTTCGGAGCATACTACAATTAGAGTGAAGGTCTTAATCAAGTTAGGACATGCTAATAACATCACTTAATCCCTAGAAATTAATAATTAGGCAGAGAACATGGATTAAACCATATAATCAAGGAAGAACATTCAAGTTATCAACAACACTAAACTAAGCATGCTTCATTATGTCCAAATTAACGAAGTTAAGTGCAAAAACATTATTAGGCTAGCAATTATAGGCATAATCACACATAAAGAGAGTCAGTGAATACATTAAGCCATGCAGTTTCAAGGAAACATGCTAACATTATAGACTAAACATCACGAGGGTTCAGAGACTAACCAGTGATTGTTCAATACACAAGAAACTAAAAACAGTAAGGACCCAAAGTCTCGAATATGTCAAGTTCCCAAGGGTTTCAAGAACCCAGGGCAGTGCTCACACCCAAGAGAGGTCAGAAAAGTAGAAATTTGGTGCCCCTGGATTACAGCTGGCCAAGAGCCAAACAGAATAGAATAGTAAACAAATACAGAGTAGAAACCTCAGTTTTTAGTGAGAGTTTTTAGTGATTTTTCGTCTCTTTTAAAAAGGGAAAGGAAATGGATTTATATAGTGGTAAAATCAGTACATAAGTAAGGAAATAAATCAATCAAATCATAAAAGGAAAGAAGAACAGATAAATCAATTAAAATCGGAATAGGAGAAGAAGTCGGTAAATCCTAGGTGATTAGGAAAAACAAATATTACCAGAATATACACAAAAACAGTTGCATAGGACGAATATATACACAAATAATACTCAAAATCAGAGAATCGAACTAATTTGAAGCGATCTAAAAGCCCTAATTTTAGGGTAAGTAAGAATCAACAAAAAAATACACAAATATTCGTACTCACAATAAAACAAAACATGAATATTGACAGAATGGCGGAAAGATCAGAGATTTGAACCGATTTTGATTTGATCTTGTGGAGATCTGCTTGCCACGTTTAGGCAAGCAGTATAGGAGAGTAACCAGTACCAGGGGGAGGCCGTATATGGCAAGGAATAACCATGGGATCCAATATTATGTGGGATTAGGAGAGTTTTTAGGGGCGGCGGCTAGGGTTCTTATGAGTGAGAATTGAGGTGAGAGATATTAGGGCGGAAGATGGGGGAGAATGAAATAAGGGTTGGTTTTTTAGGTAGTTAAAGGGGAGAGTTTGATATGGGCCGTTGATCTAAGAGATCAACTGAAACGACCCAGCCGGTTGTTCCGAGAGTTTAGCCCAATTTCTTCTTCATTAAATGTGGTTCAGCTTCATTATGTCATGTTAGATTGATTGGCTCGGGTTCAGAGCAATTTTTGGAGAGAAATGAGGAACTTAGTCTCTTAGCTTGACTTAATAGTTGAAAAGTCAACTGGGAGTTGACTTATTGGTAAACGACCTCGAAATGTATATTTTAAGTCAGATAGCTCCGTTAGGTGATTTGGGACTTAGGTGTGTGTTCGGAATGAAGTTTTGATGTCGAGTATAATTAGGCTTGAATTGACGAAAGTTAGTCTTTGGCGATTTCCGATCGGTAGTGGAAAATAGGCTATCTAGGTCGGAATGGAATTTCTGAAGTTGGAACACGTTCGTAATGTCATTTTGGATATGTGTGCAAATTGTTAGGTCAATCGGATGTGTTTTGGTTGGTTTCGGCATCATTGGCGAAATTTAGAAGTTTCAAAGTTCATTGGCTTGAATTTGATGTAATTTTGGTGTTTTTGCGTTGTTTTTGGTGTTTCCAAGGCTCGACTAAATTTGAATGATGTTATGGGGTGTGTTGGTAGGTTTGGTGGAGGTCCCGGGGGCCTCGGATGTGTTTCGGGTGGTTAACAGAGTGTGTTTGACCTTAAAAGGACTGTTGTTGCTGTTGTGTTTTCTTGATCAGGTTTCCTTGTATGCGATCGCAATTGTGAGGCTGCGATTGCATAGGGTTGGTTGATGAGGCAGCAGAAATTGTGTTATGCGATCGCAATGTATGGTCCGCGATCGCGTAGTGGGAGGAGGCAGATTAGTGCGGTCGCGTGAGGCTTGTTGCGATCACATTGTGTGGGCACGTGTGGCAATGAGGTGATGGAGTTTCTCTATGATATCACATAGAGCTGGTCGCGATCGCATTTCTTTGAGGAGTTTCCTTACGCGATCGCATAGGTGTTTCTGTGATCTCAT
The DNA here is from genome assembly GCA_005239505.1 of Nicotiana paniculata. Taxonomy (NCBI): domain Eukaryota; kingdom Viridiplantae; phylum Streptophyta; class Magnoliopsida; order Solanales; family Solanaceae; genus Nicotiana; species Nicotiana paniculata. The sequence continues at coordinate 15,325 of ML322044.1, read as the reverse complement.
AGGGTTAGTTTGGTTGGGCAACATTTTGTTCTTCGCGATCGCGTGCCTTTTTCTGAGATCGCACAGAGTAAAGCTCGGAGGAAGGAGATTTTCGACGAGATTTTCAGTGGGATTCTTGTGGTAAGTGTTCTTCAATCATTTTTTGTTTAATTTCATGAATTTTTCTTGATTTTCACCATGCAATTTGAGGAATTAAGTAGAGAATTTGGGGAAAATGGGAGCAAAGATTTGGAAATTTCTTTTGGTAATTTGAGTGGGCAATTGTGGTCCAATTTTGATGTTCTTGGTATGTACAGACTCATGGAAGGATAAGGGTTCTTGTGATATAATTTTTATCGGATTCCGAGACATGGGCCCGGAGCTCGGGTTTGGCCGAATTTCGAGAATTGTGTCTAAATTTATAGTTTTTGATTGGTTTTTGTTCCTTTAGCGTATATTGATGATGTTAATCTGGGTTTGGTTAAATTCGAAGCAATAGGGAGCCGAATTGAGGGGTAAGAGCATCGCAGATTAGTATTTTGGCCTGGTAGAGGTAAGTAATGGCTATAAATCTTGTCCTGAGGTTATGCAACCCCGGACTTTGTATTTCTCACTGTTTTTAGAATGGCGCACATGTCGGATGAAGAGTATGTGGCGTACACTGATTTTTGGATTGGACTTGGTCCTCTCCGCGGAAACTATTCAGTTGTGTATTTTTACTCTAAATCATATGTAAAATTGTGTTCTAAAACTATTGATATATTTGGGCTATAAGCCATGTTTGGGGCCTTATGCCGACTTGTTTAGAACCCTTGGGGGATTTTTACTGTTATTTCCTCACTGTTGATTTATGATTTACACTCAGTCATGTTATGTTTAACTGATTTCGAAACTCAGCCTTATTTACACTATTTTGAGATATAAAATGATGTTTAGGGTCGAGTACCCCGTTTTACCGACACGCTCGAGGGGCTTTTGAGAGTTTCTGACTGAGTGAGGCCGAGGGCCTGATTGTGAGGATATGATATGCCACGAGGTGGCTTGATATTAGCGCTTGGGCTGAAGGAGCCCCTCCGGAGTCTTTACACACCCCCAGTGAGCGCAGGTACCTACTGAGTGCGAGTGCCGAGTGTCGAGTGACGAGTGATTGGGAGGCATGAGTGACTGTGAGGTATGCCCGAGAGGATGATTATGATTGACTGTGAGGTATGCCCGAGGGGCTGATTATGAGTGACTGTGAGGCATGCCCGAGGGGCAGGTTAAACATATTTTTGCCCGAGGGGCTACTTAAGATTTTACCACTTTCACTCTGCACTTATGAAATATGTTTTGCCTGAGGGGCTTTTTATGACTGTTTATCATTGTTACACTAAACTCCTTGAAAGTTATGTTGAAACTATTGGCAAGTACATTTCCAAATGATTTTACTGAAATCGGCTTTTAAACGTGATGATTTAATGTATACATTGTTGGAAAGAAAGGCTGTCCTTATTGTGAAATGATGATTTGATTTATGTGTTTCTTACTGCTCTGACTTGATTTATTTTCATTACTACTGAGTTGGCATACGCACATTACTCCCTGCACCTTGTGTGCAGATTCAGGTGTTAGAGTGGAGTGAGCTGTGTATCTGTTCTAGAGGTTTTTCGGAGATTTGCGAGGTAACTGCACGCGTCCGCAGTCCTACTCTCCCTCCTGCTTACTTTATAGAGTTTATTTTTATTTTTTCGATTTGTATATTTTCTATAGATGCTCATGACAAGTGACTCCGGGATCTCGGGGGTCGTATTTAATATTCGGTATAGCTTTAACTGTTTTAAAAATGTTTAAAGGAAACTTTATGGGTTATCGGTTTAGTAATGATATAAATGAAAGATTATTTACGATTTGAGTGTATTTTGGCTGGCCTAGTTCCACAATAGGCGCCATCACGACTGGCTTAGATTTGGGTCGTGACAAGTTGATATCAGAGCGCTAGGTTACATAGGACTCACCGGTCATGAGCAGGTTTAGTAGAGTCTTGCGGATCGGTACAGAGATATCTGTACTTATCTTCGATGGGCTGCATAACCCTTAGGAAAATCTCACATTCTTGAATTCTTATCGTGCAAATCCATTTCATTCAGCCAAGAGCGTAACTCTTGAATTCCTTCCATATATTCGAACGCTCCCGAGTGCGCTTGGTATCGGCTGTGCATCGACGGCTTGTGACTTCCACGGATGAGATGTGATTTTGGCATGAATTGATGGGCCAGTCTGGAGGACTCGAGGCCAGATTCATTCTGTGGCTTGAGTGTGGAGGTTTCGATTGTGTGAGCCGTGCACTTGGGGACTTATATGTCTGTTTGTGTTCTTATTTATGAGAATTGGTAACTAGATGGCTACGTGGTGAGTGTGATTTGATGTTTAGTTGTGTTCAGATTGTTTGATTGTGACAAAAGGGTTGGCTAGAAATGTGGCAGAACTATCGAGTGTTTGAATTCTGTCTCAGTTTGGTGTATGGCTTTGAGTTGTGAATGTATTCGAAGACCTCTCATGTTGTTTAGTTGTAGAGTGAAACAGATCTTTCTGTTGGGTTATGAGTTCTCGGTGATGTCTTTTGGGCTGATCATTGCCCTAGTAGAGTTCATGTATTTGATTAACGGTGTATTCCAGCCGTATTAGCACTCCTTGTTATTGTATTCGTTGATGGTGTCCTATCATATTCGCGTAGCCAGGAGTAGCATACTCAGTATTTGGAGATGGCATTATAAGAATTCAGGGAGGAAATGCTTTATGCAAAGTTCTTCAAGTGTGAATTTTGGCTCGGTTCAGTAGCATTCTTGGGGCACGTGGTGCCCAGTGAGGGTATCTATGTGGTCAGACGTGTGTCGGTAGAGCTTCTAGAAGCTCAAGATTTCTTTGACCACCGCTCTAGTGTTTGGTCTACCATCGACTTCAGGTTCTTACCACGTATTGTGATGCCTCGAGGGTAGGCGTTGTTTGTGTTTAGATGCAAAAGGGTGTAGTGATTGTGTGATAGTTATGGTCTTCAGAAGTGTATAGAGAAATATCAGTTGAGGCTAAGCGGGCAGGGGTATCTCCTGAGGCTTGTCCTAGGGTGTGTGATCCTTATGATGTTTTGTAGTATTTTCTCTTCCACCAGTAAATGATATATGTTGTAATTTGAGTTTAGATCGCTTGTGCAAGTTGGCATGACTATTACAATGGTGAATGTGAGATTTGCAGATGACTTGAGTTGTTAGACTAGTTGTGTTATTATGGGCGTTGTGAGTTATTGGTTGTCTTGGTCATTGGCTTTGAGCCAAGTGAGGGAGTTTGTTAATGATAAGTTGATTACACGATTTTATGTGTATTGGTTTCAGTTCGAGGTATATTGGTAAATCAGTTATGACCTGCAGGTGTGGGGTCTAGGAATGACTCGAGTAATGAAAATTCTTCGATACAGGTTGTAATGTACTCTATGGGTAAATGAATTCTATCGAATGATTGCAAGATAATTGTAAAAGGTGTAGTGTGTGCAGTGTATGAATTTGCATGTGGCTTCAAGTGAGTGGATTACTTTCCTAGTATGTTAGTGTGCAAACGGGTCAGGTCGATTCTACCTAATTGGTCAGTGTGATTGAGATTTACGTTGGAGGGTGTCAAGACTTGTGGCATTTCTACATCATCATGGATTTTACATATCAGTATCAGGAAGGTGAAGGTAATGGATTTAGGTTCGCAGGAAGTCTCTTCAGGGTAAGTATTTTGAATGTGGTACTTTTGGGGATATTTGAGAGAGTATTCGGCGGCTTATAAGCCTTAGACAATACAGTTTTATGCTTGGGACTCGTGTGGCTAGTCTGGGCTGAGAATTATGGTATTACAGCAAGGAGAAGTATTAATTTGAAGGTAAGACAGAAGAAACTGGGGTAAGTAGGACAACTTGGTAGTAGGTCAGATCGACATGGTAAGGGATACGATTAGTTCTTGGGTGTTCATGAGGTAATGAGTTTTTACAGGTACTTCTTAGCAATGCTCTTGGATTTTTGGTGGCCTGCGTAGCTTGGTTGAGTTAGAAGGATTCAGTCCTGACAGTTTGGTGTTGTACAAATTGGATTTCGGATAGTTCCTGATGGTTTCTACCACAATTAAAGATGCATATTTTCCTCTGGCGTGAGGTGCAGGTGATGTATAGTGGTTTTGCTTATGAATGAGATCAAATGGAAGTTCTTGGCTAGTTGGGTACGTAGTTGCTTGTGGCTCAGAAGAGACCATGGAGTTCCCGTATTTGTCCTAGGATGGCATGGCGTATGTAGTATGTTGGGTAGAGTTGAGATTTGCATATGTAAGGTCACGGTTCAGTTCTGGAAGGAAGGTCAAAACAAAAATTCTTAGGTAGCAATTGCAGTTTCAGATGGCTAGGTTGATGATATCATTATTGGGTGGCTTGATGAGGGTATAAATTTTAGAAAGGCCACATGTGGAGTTAAAGGTACTTCATTGGTACTTTGACGCTCTCTTGTTGGATCCGACTACTGATATTCAAGGTTGCTTAGTAACACGGAAGAATTGTAGGGGTATCCCGCATTGAATGATTGGGTATTTGGGGATGTGTCATGTATTCGAGCGATGGAGTTGAGATCAGATACAGTAATCTGTGCGCTTCATGGACTTCGAGATTGAGAGTTCTTATAAACAGGTTATTTTGTGGTAGTGAAGTGTGAAGATGCGAGCAAAGCTAGTCGGATGTTAGTATGTACCATGATTTGGTCATTGTGAACTTTTCGGTAAGTTATCCATTTGTTGTGGGTGACCAGAGTTGATTCAGGGTTATTGATAGGCCCGTATGAGTGTATGTTCTGCACCGGGTCGGAATTGCTGACTTTGAATATCTATTATTGAGGAATGTACAATCTGATTGTGATTGAGTTTATTCATGTTCTGGAGTGATCTATGAGTTAACCTTCAGTGTTGCGGGGAGTGGTGATTATTGGTTATATGCACATATGGTGCGGTTCTAATTGGGCTTTATAGCTAGATTTGAGTAAGGTAAGTAATTGGGTATTGCGAGGTTGAGACGCGTTGGTTATGTACCTTCTGATTCGGGTGGCATGGTATCGAAAGGTTTCCCCCGTGGTTATGACAATGCACTTTGAGTAGTTGATGTCGAATTTTGAATGGTTATTGATTTTAGGCAAGGTGTCTTGAAATATTTCAAGTGGACCAGCGTTTGGATGAGATCGCGCAGTGTAGCGGAGTTATGTAGGGGTATGACCTTTGGTATTGGATTCGTGTGTTTTTATTTTTACGTTATGTATCAGGCCTTTGGCATGACGTGGTGATGGTAATTGTTAATGGAAGGATAGCTCTCTCGTGTCAATATTTTATATAATTTGATTACATTGGGATGTTGCTATTAGGTGCACGAGTTGCACATGTTATGGCTTCAAATTGTATCGATGTGCCACATCAGCAGAGTGGTCGTGTTGGATGAGAAGAGGTCATTGGACCTAGAATGAATATTCTCAGAATTGTCTACAACATAGTTGGAAGGATAAATATCGGGGTCGGCTTAGGAATCTGCTGTAATTCTTGTTTGGGAAGGGGGATCTTCATGTCTAACTGATCGGACAAATGGTTATTAGTTTCTACGTGTTTCTTTGATCATCGTTAGTATATGAAAGTGTTAGAGCGAGGAATTTCTTGATAAGAGGTTATGTACCAGTATAGGGTTGTTCCGAGCAGTTATTGTGGTTAAGAGTTATCGCTATGAGTGTTTGAGTCACGTGGTGTATTATATGATTTAATCTGGGGTGCGTGTATGGCTTGATGCAGCGTGTTCAGACCTGTTTAGTTTATAGTTGTGGAATTTTGATCTTGTATGTTACTTCAGAAGTGGAAATTTGGTTCTAAGGTTTATGTGTCAGGTTGGATATCGAAATTTCAACTGTGTTGTGCTATTTGGACCTATATAGGATAGGGTGACATGGGATCATCCTCGGGTATATGCATGGTAGGCTACGTGGTAGTTTGATGGTGTTGGAGAAAACCTCTTGGCACGTTTGAGGACGGACATATGTTTAAGTGGGGGAGGATATAACGACTCGGTCGATTGTTCCGAGAGTTTAGCCTCATTTTCCCCGTTTCTGCTTCCTTAAATGTGGTTCAGCTTCATTATGTTATGTTAGATTGGTTGACTCCAATTCGGAGCAATTTTTGGAGAGAAATGAGGTACTTAGTCTCTTAGCTTGGCTTAATAGTTAAAAAAGTCAATTGGGAGTTGACTTATTGGTAAACAACCTCGGAATGTGGATTTTATGGCTCGAATAGCTTCGTTAGGTGATTTGGGACTTAGGAGTGTGTTCGGAATGAAGTTTTGATCTCCGAAGTAGAATTAGGATTGAATTGGCGAAAGTTAGTTTTTGGCCATTTCCGGTCGGCAGTGGAAAATAGGCTATCAGGGTCGGAATGGAATTCCGGAAGTTGGAACAGGTTCGTAATGTCATTTTGGATATGTATGCAAATTTTCAGGGCAATCGTATGTGTTTTGGTTGGTTTCGGCATCATTGGCGAAATTTAGAAGTTTCAAAGTTCATAGGCTTGAATTTGATGTAATTTTGGTGTTTTTTCATTGTTTTTGGTGTTCCGAAGGCTCGACTAAGTTTGAATGATGTTATGGGGTGTGTTGGTAGGTTTGGTTGAGATACCGGGTGCCTCGGGTGTGTTTCGGGTGGTTAACAGAGTGTGTTTGGCCTTAAAAGGATTGTCGTTGCTGTTGTGTTTCTTGATCTGGTTTCCTTGTATGCGATTGTAATGGTGAGGCTGCGATCACATAGGGTTGGTTGGTGAGGCAGATGAAATTGTGTTATGCGATCGCAATGTATGGTCCGCGATCGTGTAGTGGGAGGAGGCAGAACAATGCGGTCGCGTGAGGCTTATTGCGATCACACTGTGTGGGCGCGTGTTCCAGAGGGTTTTCGGAGATTTGCGAGGTAGCTGCACGCATCCGCAGTCCTGCTCTCCCTCCTGCTTACTTTATAGAGTTTTTTTTCATTTGTATATTTTCTGTAGATGCTCATGACCAGTGACTCCGAGATCTTGGGGGTTTTATTTAATATTCAGTATAGCTTTAACTGTTTTAAAAATGTTTAAAAGAAACCTTTATGGGTTATCAATTTAGTAATGATATAAATGAAAGATTATTTACGATTTGAGTGTAGTTTTGGATGACCTAGTTCCACGATAGGCGCCATCACGACTGGCTTAGATTTGGGGTCGTGACATCACGTCCACGATTAAAAGGGGAGTTGGGTCGGGTTATTAGGAGAGGGTCTCCATCCGGTTAGGGGTTGGGTTAATTTTGTTTGGGATGGGGTATATTTGGGCTTGTTTATTAGGTTTTGGGCCATTGCTTGGTCCGAAAATGGGTCCAAGAATGGGCTAGTTTTTAAATACCCCAAAATTTTATCAAAAATAATTTATAAAATGCTTAATAAATAGAATAAAATATTATGTATATACTGAAATACTTAAAATAATAACTTTTTATTACAAAAATACAAAAATTCTATTTTGACACAAATAATATAAAATGAAGAACCTTTATGTATGAATATATGCCATTATTATAAAATTATATAAATATCTTAAAAATGCTAACATAATTATATGAAATGAAATAAAATATTTGAAAAATATATTATAGGTGCAAAAATAATAATTTTAGGTAACTAATTCATCACAAAATAATTTAAAGGGATAATTACTAAATATTTATATAATTTAAATGCACAAAAATTAATTTAAAGCTCTAAGAATTATCGAAAATTATAGAAAATGCTTGTATAGGTTTGCAAACTAAATATTGATGAAAATATACTATTTTGAAAGTGTGTGTGTGTGTGTGTATATATATATATATATATATATATATATATATATATATATATATATATATATATATATATATATATATATATATATATATATATATATATATATATATAATATGAGGAAAATACTGGGTATCAACAACTGTCCCTCTTTACTCAGGAATGATGAAAGAGTTGTCGGGTAAAGAAATGTGACCGATTTTGACCGAATGGGGTGATTTGAAAAATGGAGGCCGAACTCTGGTTTCTGAGTTGCCTACATATACCTGGTTTTACGGGAATCAGGTCGTGTGTAGTTCTGGATCCAACGATGAACTAGGTCGTTGGAGTTGTTGTAGGATAGACAGGTTCTTCTAGATGTATCTTTGAACAATTATGGATATTCAAACGGTTATTAAGTGGAAATGGGTAACGGACGGTGGTTGGCTGTATTTGAGGTAGTTACAGGATGTGAACATTAAATGGAAACTGGAGCGAAGATTGCTCCCGTTGGGAGAACAGTTACCTCCTGGATCGCCTGTAAAACTTAAACACAATGCATGCAGGTATATATTGCGATGATTTAAACATGATGCAAATTCCCTTTGTACCGTGAAGGCTGTATTTGGACGATGGGGATGATGTCCTTAGACCGTGACGTCCTGGGACATGAATCATGTGATAAGGGATTCACAGGCCATGATATGATGTTCTCGGGCCATGAAAATGGTGCCTCTAAACTATGACGCCTTTGAATAATCAATTGCAATATTGAGAGATCCTCAGGTCATGGCATGGTGTCTTCCGGCTATGAGGATGATGCCTTCGAACTATGACGCCTTTGGACCAAATGGCGGTATTTCAGCCCATAAGATGCAAAGACATGATGTTTGGTCATATGTGAAGCGAAACAAGACAGAGCTTAGTCTTATGTGTGATTGGGGGCAGAGCTTAGCCTCGAGAAAGATAGAAAATAGCAATTTGTGTTATGCAAGAAAAGGCAGAGCTTAGCCTTATGCAATTGAGGAGGAAGGGCTTAGCCTTATGAAATATAGGAGGCAATTCTTAGTCTCATGCAACTAAGGAGGCAATGCTTAGCCTCATGCAAAGAAAGGCAATGCTTAGCCTTATGCAATTAAGGAGGCAGGGCTTAGCCTCATGCAAAATGGGAGACAATTCTTAGTCTCATGAAATGAAAGATGCTTAGCCTTATGCAATTAGGGAGGAAAGGCTTAGCTCATGCAAAATGGGAGACAATGCTTAGTTTCATGCAAGGAAAGGCAATGCTTAGACTTATACAATTAAGAAAGCATAGCTTAGCCCCATGCAAAATGGGAGACAATGCTTAGTCTCATGCAAGGAAAGGCAATGCTTAGCCTTATGCAATTAAGGAGACATGGCTTAACCTCATGCAAAATGGGAGACAATTCTTAGTCTCATGCAAGGAAAGGCAATGCTTAGCCTTATGCAATTAAGGAGACATGGCTTAACCTCATGCAAAATGGGAGACAATTCTTAGTCTCATGCAAGGAAAGGCAATGCTTAGCCTTATGCAATTAAGGGGGTAGGTGTTAGCCCCATGCAAAATGGGAGACAATGCTTAGTCTCATGCAAGGAAAGACAATGCTTAGTCTCATGCAAGGAAAGACAATGCTTAGCCTTATGCAATTAGAGAGGCAATTCTTAGCCTCATGCAAAGAAAAGATAATGGGTGATAGTAGAGCATTTCTTAGATGGAGATGCATTTGCATTTGGCAGCTTTATTTTGATATGTACGTATTTTGCGAATATTCCTTGTTCCTGCGTCCAAAGAAAGAATGTGAGTTTTGCGGGAAGGTTGGTTCGTGCCTTCGCCTGCTTACTTTGCTTTGCTTTGTATTAAAATCCTTCTCAAGTTACTATGGGTAGCATCTGGCTGCTCATAAAAAAAAGTTTTTCAAAAAATATGTGTGCATTTGATGAATGTAGCTAATTAAAACATAGTAGTATACAATATCAAATAAATTAGATGAATGAAGGACTGTGACACTTTTAGAGACATTACGAATTCCTTGCGTTAGAATTTTGAGGTCCCTCCTAAAAATTCTTACCCAGTTTAATAGGCGATTCTTTGACCGTTCTGTATATGACGAAGTCGACTGGACTTGCTCCGAAATTTTGAGGGTCCTCTTCAAAATTGTGCCTCAGTTTCTGATTATGGAGAAAATGGAAATTTTATTGAATTGTGACCGAACCCATATGGAAACCTACGTATCCCCTCTTAAACTAGAATTAGGTCAAGGGTAGTTCAGTTACATCAGATGAAAAAATGGAAACATTCTAAACATAGTATCTTTTGGCTGCGTCTGAGTTGATAGGCTTTGACCAAATTTCTCCGTCCATTTCTACAAGTATGAGTGCTCCTCCTATTAGTACTCTGTGAATCATGTATGGACCTTTCCAATCGGGGGAAAACTTCTATTTGTCTTTATCTTGATGCGGGAAGATCCGCTTCAACACAAGTTTCCCCAGTGTGAACTGTCTGGGTTTGATCCTTTCCTTCCCGTCTCGTCGGGTTGTCCCAAGACACAACCGAAAGCTCCATCTAGTATAGACAAATAGAGTAACAATGGTCTACCAGGTTTTGGTAGGACTTGTGGTGTGGACAAATACTCCTTGATTTTGTCAAACGCTTTCTGGCAGACTTCAGTCCAACTTGTTGCGGCATCCTTCTTTAACATTTTGAAGATCGACTCAAAGATCACGACGGATTGTGCTATGAAGAGACTGATGTAATTGAGACGCCCCAAGAAACTCATCATGTCTTTCTTGTTCTTTGGAGGTGGAAAATCCTGGATAGCATTGACCTTTGACGGGTCTAGCTCTATTCGTCTGTGGCTGACGATGAATCCTAAGAATTTTCCGAAAGGGACCCCAAAGGAACATTTTGTGGGATTCAGCTTCAAATTATATCTCCAAAGCCGATCAAAGAATTTTCTCAAGTCTGCTATGTAATCTGTACCCTTCTTAGATTTGGTTATGACATCATAAACATATAACTCTATCTCCTTGTGTATCATGTCGTGGAAAATAGTTGTCATGGCTCTCATATAAGTGGCCCCAGCATTCTCCAGACCAAACGACATCATTTTATAGAAATACACCCCACATGGTGTAATAAAAGTTGTCTTCTCGGCATCTTCTTCATCCATCCAGATCTGATGATATCCCGCGAAGCAATCCACAAAGGATTGGAGTTCATGCTTGGCATAGTTGTCGGTCAGTATGTGTATGTTGGGTAATGTGAAATTATCTTTGGGACTTGCTCTGTTTAGGTCCCGATAATTGACACATACTCTGACTTTCCCATCCTTCTTTGGAACTGGCACGATGTTGGCCAACCAAGTCGTATAATCAACCACTCTAAGAACCTTAGCTTTGATCTTTTTGGTGACCTCTTCTTTGATTTTCAAACTCATGTCCGACTTGAACTTTCTGAGCTTCTGCTTTACAGGTGGATACATCGAATGGGTAAGTAGTTTGTGAGCTACTATTGATGTGCTCAGACCAGCCATATCATCATAAGACCATGCTTCACGCCCCAAAATCGAGGAGCATGATCGGTGCTTAACCGAGTAAACCCGACTAAGCTAGCCTGTTAGGTTTCATTCTTCCCAGACTAATTCATGAATAAAGAGTAGATGAACTCCATTAATCATACTTTGTAAATATTTTATTAACAACTTCCATTTTATTTCCATTAGCAGTTTCAACCATAATATCCAAACTATTACCATTTTTTATAGATATGATGAAAAACATATTTTCCAAATACCGATATTTCTGATTTACTTTCCAATATCAAACACCACTCACAACCTGTCTACGGAGCCTCTAAATAAAACTGAAGAGTAATGAAGAAATGCCGGCAACAAGGCTCCGTCTATACCTTAAAATACAAAGTACACAAAAAGAAAATGATATACAAAGTACGACATGGTGTCCGATCTCGGCCCGATCGGCTAAGCCATCTCACTTGGGACATAACGTCTTTCAGTGGTTCACTCAATTCACATTTATTTCCCATATTTCATTACATGGCACAAACATCTCCATTTATTAAGTAGTTCTTGGCACTTGGACGCATTTTATAATTCAAGTGTTTCCCTTTTTATTTGTTTAAATAACATTATCATCCATGTTGATAAATACTATCACATAAGGCATTGCACACATAAGGGAAAGAGATTGGAGATCATAATCATGTTCTCAAATAACATGATTTCATGGTAAACATATAAAACATCTCTGGAACATAAATATTTCATCCTAACACATTAAGTTAATCAATTCTAGTATAATCAAGTCGGAACTTAAACCAATTATTTGGACACCAAGAGTTCGATTCTAAGAAGAAGAGAGTTAGACATACATACCTCAATAGATATTTTAAGCATATTTCACTTTTAGAAGTCATTTTAAGATAGTTGAGTCGAGGCTAATTTTGTAATCTGTTCTTATATTTCCTTATTTCATAGGCATCACTAGGCACAATTATAAACGTTGTCCACACTCTATTTCCCCAGTTCATTTAATTCATTTTCGAACATCTTTATAGTTTATCAACCACTAGACACACTCAATCAAGACATTTAGTACGCATACGAGCGGTTAGGAGTATTAAGAATATCGAGTTTTCCTTACCTAATCGGTATACCAGTTCTCATTTAAACAGCAAATCAAAGCCATACCATTTTACTTAGGAACCCATACATTAAAAATTCATCGTTCAATATAAGGCTCGTTCGGAATGATCAGGTTTATGATTTTATAGGGGATAACCCGGAACATAGAAATTAGGAATTTTGAGCCGGTCATACTTAAGGGAATGAGCTTGGAGATCATAATCATGTTCTCAAATAGCATGAGTTCATGGTAAACATTTAAAACAACTCAGGAACATATATCTTTCTGTCACGACCCAAAATTCTAACTCAGGTCGTGATAGCGCCCAACACCGGGGTCAGGCAAGCCAACACCCAATTAACTAAGAATTTCCACATATTTGATTAAACATTCCAACACGTACAAAGTTTTAAAGTTCAAAATATTAATTTAAAGATATAATTAGCCAATTTTAACCAAAAACAGTCATAAAGAGATGTTAGCCAATATATATATATATATATACAGACCCGCAAACCATAATATCTACCACGTGTGTGCCAGGAACTAGTGTCATAAGTCCTACGGGCATACTAACAGAATATACAAAAGATATAATATAACTGTCCCACTGTCTGGAAGAAATAGACGGGAATAAGAAAAGAAACCCTATGGTGCTGCCGAGGATCGTCAAGAGAAGCCGCTCACTGTGAAGTCAGGTCCAGTCTATACTCAGAATCGAGCTCCGGTCTGATAACCAGATGCACTAGCCTCAGAACCTGTACAATTAAGTACGGAAGTGTAGCATGAGTACATAAACAAATATGTACCCGGTGAGTATCCCGCCTAACCTCGAAGAAGTAGTGACGAGAGGTCTACGTGACACTCACTAAGGTCCAACAAAATAATTTAACAAGACATGATATCAGTAATAGGCATACGAGGATGATAAAAACAGTAAACATTAAAGATAACTGTGATTCAAATAAATATAGGAAGTAAATAAACAATTTCTACTTTAATTTTCCCTAAATATCTTATCACTTCAATATCCTTGAAATCATTAACAGTTTAACATGCGCTTGCGGGATAAGGACAACCGGCCCGAGCCATCATAAATAATCATATATGTGCACTTTCAAGGGTCGAATGACCCGAACCAAAATTACATCTTTCAATATCGTCGTGGCGTACGGCCCGCTCCCATGAGAGTGGGGGAAATAACACTCCGCTCACAGAATGTAAATTACGAAGCGGTCACATGCACACACAATATTAACCATAATGTATCTTTCAACTCGCTGTGGCGTACGGCCCGCTCCCATGAGAGTGGGGGAAATAACACTCCGCTCGCGGAATGTAAATTGCGAAGCGGTCACATGCACACACAATATTAACCATAAATTCATTTTCTAGTGAAAAATTCCTTTAAATTCTCAAATTCCAAGAACTCAGGGAAGCAAAACCGCATATGACATAAATTCATAAATCATATAGTCCAATTCAAGGAAAAACACAAGGCATGGTGTAGGCCTAACTACCCGTAGATAATGATAATAGCCGCTACGTACGGACTCTCGTTACTTTGTACGTACGTAGCCCCCCACAAACATTAGCACATAGTCATTAAATCACCTAGGGGGACAATTCCCTTTTACAAGGTTATAAAGGAGACTCACCTCGTGTCGAACCTACTCTCCGTTCAAGAACGCGCCCGAAACTCCAAACTCGTCACCCAAGGACTCGAAACTAGCCAAATGTTATACAAATATGTCAATTTATACTCAAAAGTATGGAATTATCCTATATATTTAGTTATTTCACCTTACTTTGAAAAATCCTAAAATACACACCCGGGACCACATGCTCAGATTCTTGAAATTTTTGAAGGAATCAATTACCCATAGCCTAAGGATCATTAATATATCATTTTTGTGTGATTTCATGACATATTCCTTGGTAATTCCCTAAATTTTTTTATAAAACCTAGGTTTTTACTCTAACCCTTGAATTTCCACAAATCAATGAGTTAATCTACCTAAGAATCCAAGTATTAGACTAAGTTTATGGTAGGAATTACTTACCTCAAAATGGATAGGTCGTTTGTCTCTCTTGCATGCTCAAAATCACCCCAAGGAAGAAGAAGAATGCCCAAAAATGGTTTAAGTCCCGTTTTAAAACACACTGCCCCGCTGTGGTTTCGCACATGCGGCTCAAGGACCGCAACTGCGGTCTCGCACCTGCAAGTAGTTGCTCGCACCTGCGAAAATGGGACAAGTGGTCTGGGCTCGCACCTGCGGAACAGAGTCCGCACCAGCGGCTTCGCACCTGCAGGAAAGGGCCCGCACCTGCGAGAGGAGGGCAGCCCATCTGGGGGTCGCACCTGCGAGGCTGGGACCACAGGAGTGATCCCGCACCTACGACTGGGCAACCGCACCTGCGGTCACACCAGAACAGGTGCACCAGAAATTGCTTCAGCTGGTCTTTAGCCTCGTTTGGTGCCCGAGAGGCACCTGGGCCTACCCGAGCCCCTGTCCAAATATACCAACAAGTCCCACATCATAAAACGGACTCGCTCGAGCCTTAAGAACACCCAAAACAAGGCTAAAACTCACAATCACACCTCAAAACCCCTAGAATAAAACTTAGGAACTTTAAGTTTCTAAAATTCGATGACAATGCGCCGAACCGACCTCTAATACTCGGAATGGCCCCAAATTTTGCGAGCAAGTCAGGAATGACATAACGGAACTACTCCCATCTCGGAATTCCATTTGGACTTCTATAACACAAAAACACGTCCCAAACCACAATATGAACTTAAGAAAACTCTTATTTCGCTATTG
>ML322042.1:0-62889 GCA_005239505.1 Nicotiana paniculata | reverse complement strand
TAAGTGAGCATGAGATAATTTATCAGCCTAGGACTGCAATTAAGTCTCAAATACTAGCTGATTTTGTTGCTGACTTTAGTAATGGCATTGTATCTGAAGTAGAAAAAGAGTTACAACTCTTTAATGGTGTTAATTCATGCATGTGGACCTTGTT
Organism: Nicotiana paniculata; assembly: GCA_005239505.1. NCBI lineage: Eukaryota > Viridiplantae > Streptophyta > Magnoliopsida > Solanales > Solanaceae > Nicotiana > Nicotiana paniculata. Next base: position 62,735 of record ML322042.1, on the reverse strand, counting down.
CACTGATGGTTCTTCAAATGTAAAAGGCGCTAGCTTAGGCATAGTCTTAATATCACCCACGGGTGAAAAGACACGACAAGCTATAAAGTGTTATCCTATCACTAAAAATGAAGTAGAGTACGAAGTTGTGATTGCAGGGCTTGAACTTGCACGGGAGCTCTCAATCGAGAAAATTATGATCAACAGCGACTCCCAACTGGTAGTAAATCAAATATGGGTGACTTACATCGCTCAAGAAACTAGAATGCAACAGTATCTTGAAAAAGCACGAGACCTCGTGAGACAATTCAAAACATGGAAGGTAGTGCAAATACCTAGAGAGGAAAATGCGGAGACAGATGCATTAGCTAACCTCGCAGCAGTCATGGAAGTAACGAACAAAGACAATACAATTGTAGTTCAACTATTTCATTCAATAATGGACTAGGACAGGAATGAGGTAACTTTCAACAACCTAACATGGGACTGTAGAAACGAAATTCTTAATTTTTTGCAGAATCGCACCGTCCCTAAAGACAAGAAAGAGACTCAAGCACTACGCCGCAAAGTTGCACGGTACTGCCTTATTCGCAACTTACTTTATCGCAAGATGTTCGGAGGACCCCTAGCTAAATGCCTTGGGCCTAACCAAACGAAATTTGTGATGAAAGAAGTACACGAAGGACACTGTGGAAATCACTTAGGGGCAAGATCCATAGTGAAAACACTAATCAGAGCCGGATACTATTGGCCTAAGATGGAAGAAGAAGCCGAGAATTTCGTATCCAAATGTGACAGATGCCAAAGGTTTTACAATAACATGCATCTACCAGCGGAATTATTACATCCAATAATATCCCCATGGACTTTCATGAAATAGGGGATGGATATAGTATGACCTTTACCCACAGTTAAAGGACAGGTATGATTTTTACTCGTACTAACCGACTATTTTACAAAATAGGTAGAGGCAGAGGTGTTCAAACAAGTGCGAGAAAAGGAATTTAAAAGCTTCTTATGGAGAAACATAATATGCCGCTTTGGAATACCAAAGGAAATCGTGTGTTATAATGGCCCACAATTCATAGGCTCACAAATCACGGAATTCTTTGAAAGTTGGCAAATCAAGCGGATCACTTCAACGCCGTACCGCCCTGTGGCTAACGGTCAAGCTGAATCAACGGATAAGGTCATCGTCAACAATCTAAAGAAGCGGCTAAATAAAGCCAAAGAAAACTGGCATAATGAATTACCAGCGGTACTATGGGCATACAGAACAACCTCAAAAATAGCCACGAGAGAAACTCCGCTCGCACTTGTTTATGGCTCAGAAGCCTTAATACCTGTGGAGATTGGCGAACCAAGCATAAGGTTCTCAACAGCCACGGAAGGTGAAAATGACGACGAACTAAGGATCAACCTGGACCTGCTCGAACCACGGAGAGAAGTAGTATTGATATGGATGGCAGCTCAAAAACAAATCATAGAGCGTTATTACAACCATAAATCTCATCTCAGGTACTTTAAAATTAGAGACTTCTTCCTCAAAAAAGTCTTTCAATCAACAAAAGAAGCAGGTGCAGGAAATCTAAATCCAAACTGGGAAGGACCTTACAAAATCCGAGGGATAGCCGCAAAAGGCGCCTATGAGTTGGAAGCTATGGACGGCAGAGTTCTACCATCAAGCTGGAATGCCATCCAGATAAAGAAGTATTACTTCTAAAAAGAAAAGAATACCCCCCCCCCCCTCAGGTATCACATGTTCGATTTTATTTTGAACATTTAAAAATTTATTAACTTTTTTAGATGATAGGCACAAAGCTAAACCATCACCAGATGATGATATTAGACCTGCAAAGACGCGAGGAAATAACACAATTCCCGGTCTAGGGTTACACTTTCTGATGGACATTTTAAAAGGGTTTAAGCAGTCATCATCTAAAAAACTATATACCTTCGAGTGTAGAATGGTTTTCCTTTTCAGGAAAAGGACCACAAAGAAAGGAATAATCAAGTGCTCGAGATTTCATTCTTCAAAGCTCAAACACTTGGGGGACTAGCTAAGACAAAGCAAACAAGACTATCAGAAAGTCAAAAGCTCGAGCCTAAAGACCCATCTACCCAATGAAGACAAGTGACACGAGCAGAATCGAAAGAAATCAAAAGAGCCATCCAAATACAAAGCCTAATGCAAAAAGCAAAAACCTTCGAACATATTCAGGTTGAAAGGCAAAATGCCAGTCACGAGAAAGAAATGTACATCTATATTTTTATTCAAAAAAATTATTATCAAATAAATAGTTACGAATAAGAAAACATTTCCCTCGTACTTATTAAAAAACTGTTATTAAACAGTTACGGGTAAAAACCTCAATCTTTATAAAACTGTTACTAGTGAAAAACAGTTATTTCCTTGTATTAATATCGAAAAACAGTTACCTAGGAAAAATAGTTACGAAATACAAGAATATGCTAAATCTGTTAAACAAAAACAGTTGCAAGCGTGAGTTTTAGACGATAACCAAACACATGTAAAACGTAATGGAAGTTCAAACAAAAAACTTTCCTTAAAAACATTCTTAAACATGTGTAAAATTCCTATCACTCTATTGCACTATCATGAAGTTGAGACGTCTTCTTCATGTCGATTATAAAGGTCCCTCTTCCATAAACTATACCTATTACAAAAAGGCACACATTTAATATGACACCTTACCTATTATAAAAAAAGGTACGAGTAGTCTAAAGCATTCCACATGCAAAACTCAAAGGTAAAACTAAAACCTCGAAAAATAAAGCATGCAAAAGACTTAAAGAGTGAAACAAAAACTCAACAAAAGTCAAGCTGATATTTATATATTAAAAATGGCTAAAACTAAGTATTAACTTATACTTAGCCGTATAAAATTTTTATATTTACATTGGGGTTCCCCTAAGTTGTCATTTGGGGACTTAAAGGAAATCCAAATTTACCCCCGATGGGACTGGGGGTAACCACCAATTGATACAAAGAAAAAGAAAAAAAGGTAAACCAACTAGATCTTTTCAAAGAGAGAGGTTGACTTCAGAGGTGGAAGGAATGGGAGAAACTGAGGATGAAGAGGCATGAGCGGCTGTAATCTCACCATCAGGTGAAGAGAGGTTATGACCCTGTTGAGCCTTCTCCATGCTTCCTTAGTTTTGGCTATTTCAGCACTAAGGTCAAAACCCTCTTGACCCATCTCCATCAATGTGTCAAGGCGAGAATTCATATATGCCCAGCTCACATCGACAGCATCCACCTCTTCCAAATCTTCATAATCTTGTGCCTACACTTGAATTTCAGCTCACAGCCCGTCCTTCTCCGCCTCCGCAGCTTCATGAGTGGCCCTTAATGGAACAATCGACTCCTATAAAGCTTGAGCTTTGTCTAAAGCCCTTCGAAGATCTTCTTAAGTGCGAGTGAGTGATTGCACGAGCTCACCTGAGTATTCTTTCTTCTGCCCCAGCAAGTTCTTTAAGTCTCTAATCTCCTCTGAGGCACGGGACAGCTGCTCCGCAAACGAAGACTCCAGAACACTATTGTCTTTGTCAGCTTGACTGCAAGAAGCCCGCTCCACTTCTAGCTCTGCTGCCATAAGTCTCATCTGCCGCTTCAATGTACTTCTCTCTTCTTCTAAAGAGCCCATGTCAATCCTTAAGTTGTCCTACTGTGCTTTCCAATTATCAACTTCTGCCTGCAACTCTCTTGTCTCTTGGTCTGGGTTTGAAATCCTCTTCATAAGCTCCATGCCTATGAGGTTAATCTATAAGAAGTAAACCAGTTAGATATGGTAAATTTCATATACGAGAGTGAAAGAGGATAACTTACACCATACCTTCAAAGAAGTATGCACGACCTTATTTGCCCATGGTAAGAGCACCGTGGCTAGCTAGCTTTGCTTTCTCAGTGGGACCTATTAAAGGCTTGAGCCACACTTCAGGCTCACCCGTCCTCTTGAAAAAGTTTCCCTCAGCTGGAATCTCTATTACCACCTGCCGCATCTCTCTGCTGGAAGACCCTACTTCCCTAACGGAAGGCATGGAAACAAACAGAGATGGAACAGCAACAGGCACGGAAGGTTGAGGAGCTGGAGAAGCCATGGGCAAAGGAGCAGACACGAAAAGTTGAAGAGTTGAAGAAATTATAGGCAAAGCAGCAGCAAAAGTTAAGATAGCCAAAGGAATAGAAGAAACTTCTTCTCTCAAAGAAGAAGGGACGTCATCAGGAGCGAGACCAATACCACCATGAATAGGGGAATGTGGAACATCATCAAAGACAGAGGACTCAAGCGCAAACACGGAAGGCAAGGTTGAGGCAACAGGCTCGTCATCTAAAACCATTCGCCTTCTCCGTGGCCTGTGCACTAAAGCACCCTCTTCCTCTTCCTCCATGGAACGAGATTCAATAATCTTCCTCTTCGAGGAAGATGAACTAACGATGATTTCCTGGGCTTGAGCCAAGGACATCTTCGGGATAGAAGAAGCAGCCACCCCACGAGTAGAGAATCCTATTAAAAAGGGAAAAAAGTTAAACGACAGAAGGAAAAAAGACTCGAGTAAGGAAAGAAGAAAGAATAAAAGCTTCAGTTATCGTGGGTCTTTACGTGCCAACCGTACCTCCCAGCGAGGTACTTCCAAGATCTTTCTTCAGAAGGAGCAATAAATAACAATTTTTCTACCCAATCACGAATACCGGAGACATTCTCGACAATATTCATGATTGCTGAAAGTAGGAAAATAAACAGACACCGCGTTAAATAAAACATCTCAAGTCAAAAACAAGAAAAGGTAAATGCGAGCTAAAGCATACTCACGTGCGCGATTCCACTTCTCAGGGAAGGGAAGATTTTCTTCACCCACTAAACCAGCAATGTGTACAGCAACATAACAAAGGTACCAACCCCTATCCTTATCGTCTCCAGGGGTTACTAACACTCTTTTGCTCCTAGCAGTCAGAGTAAAAACCCCTTCACGAAATAAGGTAGGAGAGTAGAGGTGAATAAGATGGTTGAAGGTAAAAGGAACCGAGGCTAAAGAAGCCAAACTCCTAAGGCATGCGACAACTCGCCACACAAGCGGGCCAACTTGTCCTAAGCATATATTGAAAAAATGGCAAACTCAGTTATAACTGAGTCAATGGGGGGTCTAAACCCTAAAGTGAAGGGATAAGTATAAACAAAGGAATATCCCGTCTTGTAAGATGTTATTCTTTTATTACTATTCAGAATATAGACAGGAAAGTCAGATTTCCATGAGCACTCCCTTTGAACAAGGGAAATCTGACCCTCAGTTATAATGGTTGGGTATCTTTCTACACTATCAAGAGAAGAAGACTGATCTACAAGAACTTGACTATCCCTAGCGAAAACAAACTCAGCAGGGACAATTTCGTCGACTCCAGGTTCACGAAGGCGTTCGCCTCTACCTCTAGACGAAGACCGAGAAACCCTAAATCTCGGAATAACTGGAGATTTAGTGGAAGAAGAAGGAACTATTTGAGAAGAAGAAGAGCCCCTCGAAGGAGTGGATCCTAGACCTCTAAGTCTACCACCCCTCTGAATCCTAGTCGGAGCAGAAGATGGCGCTAAGCTTTCAATATTTATTACTCTTTGAGGTTGGTTTGAAGAAGATATGTTTACAAAGGCAAACGAAAGTTTTTTATAGAAAACAGAAGTAGAAAAGTGTTTCGTGGAAGCAAAGAAAAGAAAACATGTATTTATACTTGAAGAGAACCGTCAAACATGATGAAAAATGAAAATAATGATGAAAAGTCATAATTGAAGATGTCACTTCAGGACTGGCACAACTGCAAAAAGCCGTAAAAGGTGCTGAGTAAATGCAAAACCAATCCGAAAAGGACACGTGGTATGAGCATTAAATGAAAGTGACAAACGACGCCTATGGTACAGAGAAAGATACAATGATTCAAGAAAAAGCGACGGCAAAATGTTCCCACCATAAATGAATATCCACTTACCAAATATTAATCGTTAAATATATGGTAAGTGGGGGGAATATCTGTATTGGTAAAAAAGAGTTTCACACATAAGCCAGCTTTTGACAACTCAGCTAGTCACGTGGACACCGGAAAACACGATAGCTGGAAATAACTCTTTGAATAGGTACGGTATAAAGAGACATGGTTCAGTAAACCCACGAACTTATCAGCCACGGGAAGTCCAATTTGATCAAAATGGGAGAGAGGCACGGTCAAAATGAATCTAGACAAAGCTATGGGCAGATTCACGAACCCACAATTGATTACTCAAACATTATGTAACTGAACCCCTATTTACCGTTATCCTTTGTAACGCCTCACTAATGTCATAATTAGTTATTAATGAGTAACCATAGTAGCAGTCATGCGTTATAAGAATCTCCTATATAAGGGAGGGGAATACAGCTTGTAAAGGCATCTGATTCTCGAAATACAATCAACTTCGATCTTTTATTTCTGTAATATTGTCTATTATTCATTTTTCCATTATATCTATTATCATTAACCCGTATTCATCTTAAAAATAAGCTTTAGTCAAAGGGTCTAATTCTTTGGTTAAACACAAACGAATAGCAAACAAGGCAATTAAATCCTAAGGCAAGTTTTCTACCCGTTCATACGAGAATCGGAATACCCCAGCCCCCCTTTGACTAATCTCCCTATCACTTGTTTACGTTACAGCTCATTTTAAATAATTACATACCCAAATAGAAATACAGAATAACGCAGTAATACATCTAGGCCTTACAATAGGCTTAGGACTTCATGCGGACAGCAGGCCCAAACCCCAAGTGCAGACAGCACTTTCGAGCTCTCAATACCAAAGGCAGGCCCAATATACCAGGTCCAAACAATTCCAATGATTACGCTAGGGAATGCTAAATTCAGCCATACGGGTAATAGAACTACTCTTAAAGTTGTAACTAATAACCATTCTAATCAAGGAATATAAGCAAGATCATGCTTAAATTGGGAAAACATACAAGACACATATGAGGCAAGTTTATGCTTATCATTCCAGAAACAGAACTTAAGAGCAACAAGTTATTTCAAACAAAGTTTCAAAGCAAAGATTGGCCTAGGTCTATCTTAGAGAGCTTTGGGCAGGGTTTTGAACATGAAAACCTAGTAATGCCATAGACAAGAACAAGTGAAATACAACCGTAGCATAGAAGCTTTAACATGAGATCCTAATGAGAACAAATAACTTGCAGAGCTTAACAAGTGAAATATTCAGGCAAACACAAATCACCACACAAAGGTTTTAAATCCAACAGGTAAGCATTTATGGCAGATGAGAAGAAATTGGCTTTCAGGTAAATAAGGCAAGAAAGCATCACATGAAGAGGGCAGGGACTTGTCTTAGTCAACATAAGAATAAATAAACTAGACATGTATTTGAATTCACCGTAGGAGTCTCAAAAAAACAGTGAGCACACAGCATCAAAGCAAAGAACAAGTTTGCATTGGCATTGTAACATGGCATATAGAATTCATATAATCACAAGTTGATTCCAGGGAAATAGCAGGATGAAAGACTTAAAAAAGACACATTCCAATAAGTTCTGGGCATGCTTTAGTTCCCTAGGAGATTCTAAGTCATGGATTCATGATAAGCAACAGTCTTAAGTAATCAATTAGACTTAAATGCGTAGATAAGCAATCAATCAAGTGGGGCATCTACAATTGGCATGCATTAAGGCTAGTAATGTCAAGGAAGAGAATATTAGGCTAAGCACTTAGACAGTGTCATCACATAATTTTTAGCAAAACAGCTAGTGATGCATAAGGGATTCAACAGGGAGAAAATAATTTTTGAGCAATGACACCATTTCCTAGGGATCCGAACAAAGTGAGATAAACATCAATCAGGTTTAATTTCAAATCAAGCAAACTTCATGAACCAACTTAGCTAACTATGTGAAAATCAGAATTAGAACAGAGTTGGAGCTAACAAAGGAAAAGGAAAATTAGAGATAAGTGAAGCAATTCTAGTTGATGTAGTTGTAGATGAAATGCAACAGGAAAATGCTGTAGAAAAGAGAAAACAAACTAATGAAGTAGATGACGAAAGTATTGCTAAAAAACAAAAAAAACATGGTGGAGCGGGAGGCCAGCCCTAAATGGCTTCGTCTCAATGAGAGCTATAATATTGTAATGACCCGGCCGGTTGTTCCGAGAGTTTAGCCATATTTCCCCCATTTCTGCTTCATTCTTGTATGGTTCAGCTCTTTTATGTTGCATTGGGTTGATTGGTTCGGGTTCGGAGTGGTTGTGGAGAGAAATGAGACACTTAGTCTCTTAAGTTGGTGATTTAGTTGGAAAAGTCAATCGAAAGTTGACTTATAAGAAAATGATCTCGGAATGTGGTTTTTGTGGCTCAGATAGCTTCATTAGGTGATTTGAGACTTAGTAGTGTGTTTGGAAGGTTATTCAGAGATCCGGAGTAGAATTAGGCTTGAATTGGCGAAATTGAGTTTTGGCGATTTCTGGTCGGTAGTGGAAAATTTGCTATCGAGGTCGGCATGGAATTCTGGAAGTTGGAACAGGTTCGTAGAGTCATTTGGGATGTGTGTGAAAATTTTCAGGTCATTCATACATGGTTTGGTTGGTTTCGGCATCGTTGGCGAATTTCGGAAGTTTAGAAATCCGTAGGCTTGAATTATGGATTGATTTGGTGTTTTGATGTTATTTTGGGTGTTCTGAGGGTTTGGCTAAGTTTGGGTGACGTTATATGAGGTATTTGTATTTTTGGTTGGGCCCCGAGGGGCTCGGGGTGACTTCGGATGGTCATCGGGAGGTTTAAACTTGGAAAACAATATAGTGAAGTTGCTGCTGGTGCATAGCTTCTAGTGTGGCCGCACCTGTGGATAAGGAGTCGCAGGTGCAGTTGGCCTGATGCAGAAGCAGTAAATGGGAGGCTGGCTCGAGGGTTCATGTGTGGAAGTTTGGTCGCACCTGCGAGCCCACGGGTGCGAAGGGAGGACCGCAGATGCGGAAAGGGAGAGTTTAAGTCATTTTCGCAGGTGCGCACATGGGACCGCAGGTGCGCACATGGGACCACAGGTGCGAGATTTTGTCTGCAGGTGCGGAAAATGCTTGGCATAACCTATAAATAGATGCCTTCGTTAAATTTGCTCATTTCTTCACCATTTTTGACGGATTTTGGAACTTAGAGCTGGGATTTCAAGGGGGAATTAAGTGTGTTCAGTGAGGTAAGCTACTTGGACCTCATATCTTGTGTTTATGGCGATTATTCCATTGTTTAATCATGTTTTGGTGGAAAAAATTCGGAAACTAGGGCTTGAAATTTGAGAGTATAAATTGGGGGATTTGAGGGGCCATTTGGGGTCCGATTTTGATGTATTTGATATGGCTAGACTCGGGAGAGTGTAAGGATTATGGTTTTGTGATTTTTATTGGAAATAGAGACATGGGCCCGGGGGTAGGGTTTGGCCAATTTCAGGATTTTTGATGCAAATTGATTATTTATGAGTAATGACATGAATATGTTTCTGAATAGATTTGGGGCATGTTAAGGCTGAGTCAAGAGGCAAAGGCAATGCGAGTTAGGATTTTGGTTGATTTTGAGGCAATTAACGATTGTAAATCTAGACCTGAGAGTATGAAACCCCGGTATTTCATATTATTTTGATAAATGAGGTGACGCACATGCTAGGTGACGGGCGTGTGGGCGTGCACCGGTAGGGATTGTGACTTGGTCCATCCCGACTATTAAGCCGCGCATTTGACTGGAAATCATATGTTATTCCGTGTTCTGAGATTATTACTATGTATTGGGATGTAATCCATGTTTGGGGCCTTGTGCCGACCTGTTTGGACCCTCAGTGGTATTTTTACTATTATTCTCACACTGTTTCGATTTGAAAGCATATCCTCAGTCATGATTTTTCCTGTTTTACTGCTTGAGTCATTTTTTACTACTCTATTTTAAAAACATATGAAAAATTGTTTTGGGGTGAGTCCCCTGATTTTACTGAAACGCCCAAGTAGCTGGTGAGGCTGATGACGGAGTGAGGCCGAGGGCCTGATTGTGAGGATATATGGATCGGGCTGCACGCCGCAGTATATATATATATATATATATATATATATATATATATGTGTGTGTGTGTGTGTGTGTGTGTGTGTGTGTGAGGGGGATCGGGTTGCATGCCACATCGATATATGGATCGGGCTGCACGCCGCAGCGATATATGGATCGGGCTGCACGCCGCAGCGATATTGGATCGGGCTGCATGCCGCAGCAATATAGCCCTTGGGCTGTAAGAGCCCCTCTGGAGTCTGTACATCCCTAGTGAGCGCAGTCGACTATTTATAGATTGGGCTGCATGCCACATCGGTTATTATATGGTACTTATTGAGCGTGAGTACAGAGTGTGAGTGCTGATTGACGAGAGTTGATCCCCGAGTGACTTAGAGGCTTGCTCGAGAGGCTTGATTGTGAGTGATACTATGCCCGGGGGGCTTATTTGTTATGAAAATACTATTTTGACTTTTCTTTACATTTTAGCCTCTAAATGATATGTCATGACCCAAAATCCATTAAGGTCGGGATGGTGCCTGACCCCACTGTCAGGCAAGCCAACACTTAATAAATAAATAAAATCTTTATTTTAAAATTCTCGAAGTCATTCCTTTTTTTCATTTTCTTAAAAAATAATTAGCGAACTTCCACTGAATAAACAATAATATCTTAGCAAATTTAAATAGTGAATAAATCCCATAATTATCCCAGAACCCGGCGTCACAAGTGCATGAGCAAATATCTAAGAATTATACATGTACTACAATGCTTGTCCGGAATACAAACTGGACAAGGAATTTAAAATAGATACAATACATCGGAGGAAGACTCTGCCGGCAGCGGGTCGCCTCTGGATGGTGCAGCTCGTCTAAGTCTCCAAATCAGTCACATCACTACGTCAACAGGGCCACTATTTATGAATGTACATGTGCAATAAAAATGCACAGCAAGTGTAGCATGAGTACGACGAGTACTCAGTAAGTATCCCGCCTAATCTTGAAGAGGTAGTGACGAGAGGTCGAATTTGACACTTGCTAGAGGTCAATCTAATGAAATAAAGGGTGACACTAAGAATGGATATCATAGGCAACTTAACAAGTAGCAACAGGAAATAGCAACTTCTTTCACATTTAATATTCTTAAATCCTCGTCATTTCAGTTGACAATTTAAAATCTCCAGACCAGTAATCAAGTAAAAATCAAAACAAGTACGCAGTAAATATCATGCGCAAGCAATGTCGAGGGTCGAACGGCTCGAACCAACATAAATGTAAATTGTATATTGCGAAGGGTCAAACGGCGCGAACCATAGATGCATCTATTAAACTGTCGTGGCGTACGACCCGCTCCCAGGAGAGTAGGGGGAAAAATCACCCCGCTCGCTAAATATAAATTGTGAAGCGGTCACACACAATCATGCACATTCAAACAGTCCACCCCGACTACATCGGGAAAACAAGTACTCAAGTATATGACAATTTATCTTGTAATGGTCATGAAAATAATAGGTAAATATTTTCCAGAAATTCATTTACCAAGTTCGATAAGGGTTAAACACTTTATTTTCATCAATAAGGTTACAAGTACGGAAAATAAAACATGTTTTCGGGTCCTAGACTACCCGGACATAAGCATAATAGTAGCTACGCACGGACTCTCGTCACCTCGTGTGTACGTAGCCCCCACAAATAGTAGCACATATTTAATTATTTTACCTATGGGGACAATTCCCCCTTACAGGGTTAGAAAGGAAACTTACCTCGCTCCGAAGATTCATAACCGGCCTCCAAGCCCCTCCGGCGACTCAAATTGGTGCACAACGCCCCAAAACTATCCAAATAACGGGCAAACCAATGAAAATATACTCTAATACTCATAACAATTTAATTTATATAAATTCCCAACTCCGATCGAAATGTTGACCAAATTGCCCTCGGGCCCACGCGCACAGATTCCGAAATTTCTCGAAGATAAACTCTACCCATAGCCTTACTAACTCAAATATACAATTTACTCTAATTTCATTCTCAAATTCGTGGTCAAAATCCAAGAATGCAAATTCTAGGTTTTTCTTCAAAATTTCCAATTTTTCCAATATTTTTCATGTTCAATCCATGTATAAACCTTGTATTTAACTTGGAATGAGTAGAAACAACTTACCTTGACATAGAAGACGATAATCCCCACTTGAAGCGCTCCAAAAATCGCCCAACCAAGAGAAAAATGAAGAGAAATGTCCAAGACCTCGGTTATGAAAATGCACACTGCCTCCAGTCCTTCCGCACATGCGGTCACCTCGCCCGCACCTGCGCGCCCACAGGTGCACTCAAATATCCGCACCTGCGGATTCCTTCTTCCCAGCCGGGCTTTGCACCTACCTTTTCGCAGGTGCGGAAATAGCCTCGCACCTGCGCCCCCAGCCAAGCCAGCCACTCCTGCATCTGCGACACCAAAGCTGCACCTGCAGCCAAAGCCTCGCAGGTGCGGTCACACCAGACACCAGCAGCTTCAGCTCCTCCTTAACTTCAAATTTGATCCGTTAACCACCCAGAAACCACCTGAGGCCCCCGTGACCCCGTCCAATCATACCAACCTGATCCAAAACATAATGCGGACCTGCTCGAGGCCCCAAATCACATCAAACAATGCCAAAACCATGAATCGCACTCAAATTCGAGCTTAATGAACTTTAGGATTTCCAACTTCTATATTCGATACCGAAACCTATCAAATCACGTCCGATTGACCCCAAATTTTACACCCAAGTAAAATTCAAAATTACGGACCTACTCCAACTTTCAGAATCGCATTCTGACCCCGATATCAAAATTTCCACTTCCGGTCGGATTCCTCAAAAACCTTCAAATTTCTATATTTAGCCAAATGACTCCAAAATAACCTACGGACCTCCGAATTCACTTCCGATCGCTCTCCCAACTCCAGAATCACCATACGGATCTATTCCCAGACTCAGAATCCCAAACGGATATCAACGTCACTGAAATGCACTTCAACCCAGACTTATGAAGTTTCTTCTAAAATGCTAACTTCCACAATACGTGCCGAAACGCTCCTGGGTCATCCAAAACCCGATTCGAACATACGCCCAAGTCCGAAATCATCATACAAACCTGCCGTAACCTTCAAATCCTGACTCTGAGGTTGCTTACTCAAAAATCCAATCTTAGTCAATTCTTCCAACTTAAGGCTTCTGAAATGAGAGTTTTCTTTTCAAATTGACTCTAAACTTCCCGAAATTCAATTTCGACCACAGCGACAAGTATATCACCTGAAATGAAGTTGCTCATGGCCTCAAACCGCTGAACGATGTGCTAGAGCTCAAAACGACCGGTCGGGTCGTTACATTCTCTCCCACTTAAACATGCATTCATCCTCGAACGTGCTAAGAACTGCTCTAGACTTATCTGAAATCACTATTTAACACCTCGTGCACCTACCCGTGCTACCACAAGCCAGTTGAGTACATTAGCTCGGTCAAATCCGAAGATATCCTCTTTAATTTAGATAGTGGGCCTTAGAACCAGGTCTTCATCATCTGAAATCCTCTGGCAGGCCTGTTTCTAATATATGAACACCGTATCAACTACCACACGATGTACCAGAACATGACTGCATATCTTTGCCGAATTAGCACCATGCACTGCATAATTCGTCATCTAACCACAATGACATTCCCAGAACCTTAATAGCCAAAATTTCACGAATTTGATGATCCCAATGCATCTCATGACATATATATATAGGTCTTGTTATATCTCTTACTATACCACCACAAGGGAGGAGGTGTGTAAAAATTTACAACCAACTGCAGAGTTAACCAATCATTGAATCTCTCCTCTCGACTAGAATCATTACCTCATTACGAACTAACTAATGGTACTTTTCCTTTAATATACTTCACAAAATCTTATCGCACTGATCTCTGGTCCAATAATCTCGTCTCACCCAGTATGAACTACTCAGACAACAAATCACCCCAAACATGACCAACAGTCTCACATGATACCACAACGCGCCAATAGGCCATAACTCGAACATGATACATAAAGAAATGACTCAGGAAAAGACTACTCAGCTCATGCAACTTATTATGAACTCTCCTCAGAAAATAGAAAGCAAAACACAAGAAAATAGATATAGGGAACCGTACTCAACATCACACTGTTGCGGCGCGCAACCCGATCCAAATAACATGCCCGTGGCGGCGTGCCACCCGATCCAAATAACATGCCTGTGACGGCGTGCCACCCGATCCAAATAACATAACCGTGGAGGCGTTCCACCTGATCCAAATAACATAAAATTCACATAAGGAGATACACCCGAGCTAAATTACTCATTACCAAGAAATTCTGAATATCGGTCACAAGCACGCTAAGTGCATAATACCATCCTGGGGAGACTGATAGAGCCATACGCTACAAAACTCAAGCACAACTGAGGTGCGACATATATATATATATATATATATATATCCAAACAATCTGAATCTCAAGAGCTATCCTGCTCACATAACATCATCACTACGCGGAACCTTAACACATAAGAAATTGTAAAGTCGTTGCACAACTCACATGGCACAATTATAATATTACCTGAAATGAACGATGATGGAACAGCATCTGATGTTCTAATATCCCTTCGAGAGAAGCTCCATACAGAAACGAACACCTCTGACTCACATGGAGCCCATAATCACATTTAAATCAATTCACAACCTTCAAGCCGATTCCGCTCGCACCGGGCTAGGCTAATAGCCTTACCTGGGTCCATAATAACCCTTTTTTTCATAAAAGGCAAGAACAGCCATCATAGCCAGAGCAAATCCCCTGCATCCGCAACAAAATGAACCGAGCACACTCCAGGAATAAACTCTCCAATAAATAATATTATACTTCTTTATACTTGGTCTGAATCTTCAATCAATTAAGTGACTACATGTCACACTCATACGATCATCCCGTGGTCACGCTCCCACGACCTTCCACACAAGGTAGCAAGTCTCCACATCCACCACTGGCCACACTAACGCTGTAAAACAAATCAAGAACCCATAACTAGGATGCAAATCCTCTTTCACCAAACACCGATCTTAGGTGACACTGAAGACAACACCATCTTACTCTAAACATTCAAATCCTTTTTTTCTTGCTCATCCGAGCTCATGACATCCTTGTCAACACCAAACCGCAACCTTGATCCTCTCTTCAAAATTTCATACTTTTCACTGCACCTAACATGCCAACATGCATTCGCACATGAATCTCGTCATAACTTCTGAACCGCTAATAGGGTAAACACTTCATCACATAAATACCCTTTACTTAACTCAATTCAAGAGAACCATCACAACACACGAGTGAATTCTCATAATCACAAAACATGCAAATCCTCAAACTCCACCTCTGCAGGACATAATTGGTTCACCCATATACCTCAAACTGAAACTGATACGACCCTCAGCCGCGCAATCGACTTATCAACAGCAGACTCCCCCACTTGTCTCAAGCCATAGATCAAGATGAACAATAACTCACAATGCCCATACGCTAACACCACCACGATACCGCAGTGAGATTCAATTAAACTTTCCATAAGCTCATATAACACGACCCATCTCGTACCTCAATTCAATTCGCACTCACCGTAGGAATAATGATAACCCCAATCAACACATAGCAACTCAATTCGCACTCACCTTGAGTGACTCCATTCATGATACCATTCCGTTTCCAGACCCATGAACCGTTTCATGCCCTCCTTGCACGCATATTCACATCTTTGACTGGTATACCCATTTTGATAACCCTTTCATGAACCCGAAGTCATTTTCTCATTTTTATGAACCCCAATGCTACTCTACACGCCGAAGATAATGTAGAACACTCCAACTCTTTTCTCTTTTCCATAATTCTGCTGCACAAGCTCGATTCTTAACCATATTGTGGGCTTGAAATCCTTAGACACCACCTTCTAACTTTGAATCCATTGGAACCATTGTTGAGATTCACCCACTCCGTCTTGGTCCCGAATATAATCAACTCTATGGCTTCGTTGGCACCTGAACACCCATATTGATAAAGCACACAACTGAATCCCTTCACTTCTAAATTACCTCTATACTAAGCATAAATCTTGAATCTTTCCAAAGCCTAAACCTGATTCAATAAGGCCAATCCTTGCACCCTTTTATCAAATCCCATGCTCAATTACTATTATACTCATTTCCCCTTAGCTGCAATAACTTGCCAATACGCCGACAAGTCGCAACCCCATGAGAAAATAATTCAGCAACCCAATCGCAGGCGGTGGGACTCTCCCACTTAGCCTGAAGCTACTCCTTGCACCACTCTGGACCCCACCGAAATTCTTTCTTCATTGTTGACACGATCTTGCTCAACCAACCCGTCAACTTCTTCTAAATTCTCCTATCAGCATTCCACGAATACTCTAATTCTATAGCATCATTCACATATTAAGTCTCCAACCGAACAGCCACTGGAATTCCTCGCAGAAACTTGCCAACCACACGACCGCTAACCTGCTCACAGGAGATAACCCTCCTGCAGAAATTACCAACTAACACCTTCCAACGACGTTGTACTGCACAATCTCTACGACACCAATACCCCATCCTACACCCGTTCTCATTTACCAACTTTACCAGTCCGTCCGTTCCTCATGGACATCTACTAAATACGCGACAATATTTTCTAATTCACAGCTATGCTGCATCCTTCTTCTTATCGAACAACTCCTCTCTATTGTATCCAATCTTTCGCCGAAATAGCCTATATTTCAATTTTAAGCTCGTGGACCCAATTACCGTCCACTAAAATTCTCAAATCGCTCCAAACTTCTCCTCAAGATGTACAGCTATCTTACCACAGAACTTGTATGCTACGCTGCCACTCTCCCACTTTGGTCAAACTCACTCCTTTAAGCAACTGCTCGACTTCCGCTTCTTACACCTGGCCTTCTAGAAATTTAACCATTGCCTGACACTCCCCACATGCCTTTCCTCATCGTATGCTACCCAGTTGTTGCCTCAAATAAATATCATTCTCTGTAGCACTCAAACCAGCAGACCACCATAACTTCAAAACTCTCCGAAGATTATCTTTCTCGAGCCGCCGACGCTAGAAACATCGATCCGATCATGAACCACCGCACACCGCGATCTCTAACAGCCGCTTCTCGGACACCATTTCACAATACCGTGCCATGAAGGCAAATCTGAATAAGATAATAACACCGGCTAATTTAACACATTCCATTTGATCAAAGACGACGATTACCACTTCACAGATGAAGATTCCACCTCACTTGAAAACACCAAGTCTTACTGCTCTATCAACCCAAACTCGAACAATTCTAGTCCAATTGACTTTCCTCCGCCGGAAATAAAATACCGAATTCTCTGGATCATGCTCTGAGTAGAACTCCTATCAAGTCATTCGACATATGGGCAAGCATCCTACCATCACATCAATACCTTGCGGTGGCCAATCATGAGAACCATAACAACCTAAGCATAGCCTCAAAGCCCTCAGAAACATAGCTACTGAGCTGAAAAAACATATTATCACTCTGCAGAGTAACGACAATAGCCCCAACCAACTGTGCATGGAAAAACCTCACGCACCATATTTGTAGCACCATTACAATTCCTCAAATTCTCGACTTATAGCAAGCGCTTCGCGACGTGTAAGATTGAGTAGGAAGAAACGTAGGCATAAGCCTCAAAGGAATCAAACCACACGAGAAGGAATCAAGAAGTGAAGTACTCCTAACAGCCTTGTAGCCTCTCGAAGATAAGTACAGACGTCTCCGTACCGATCCGCAAGACTCTAATAGACTTGCCCATGACTCGTGAGACCTAAGGGAACCTAGTGCTCTGATACCACGTTGTCATGACCCAAAATCTATTAAGGTCGTGATGGCACCGGACCCCACTGTCAGGCAAGCCAACACTTAATAAATAAATAAAATATTTATGTTAAAATTCTCGAAATCATTCCTTTTTTTCATTTTCTTGAATAATAATTAGCGTACTTCCACTGAGTAAACAATAATATCTTAGCAAATTTAATTAGTGAATAAATACCATAATTATCCCAGAACCCGGTGTCACAAGTTCATGAGCAAATATCTAAGAATTATACATGTACTACAATTCTTGTCCGGAATACAAACTGGACAAGGAATATAAAATAGATACAATACATCGGAGGAAGACTCTACCGGCCGCGGGTTGCCTCCGGATGGTGCAGCTCGTCTAAGTCTTCAAATCAGTCACATCACTGCGTCAACAGGGCAACTATCTATGAATGTACATGTGCAATAAAAATGCACAGCAAGTGTAGCATGAGTACGACCAGTACTCAGTAAGTATCCCGCCTAACCTCGAAGAGGTAGTGATGAGAGGTCGAATTTGACACTTGTTAGAGGTCAATCTAATGAAATCAAGGGTGACACTAAGCATGGATATCATAGGAAACTTAACAAGTAGAACCAGGAAATAGAAACTTCTTTCACATTTAATATTCTTAAATCCTCATCATTTCAGTTGACAATTTAAAATCTCCAGGCCAGTAATCAAGTAAAAATCACAGCAAGTACGCAGCAAATATCATGCGCAAGCAATGCCGAGGGTCAAACGGCCCGAACCAACATAAATGTAAATTGTGTACTGTCGAAGGGTCGAACGGCGCGAACCATATATGAATCTATTAACTTGTCGTGGAATACGGCCCGCTCCCATGAGAGTAATGGAAGAAATCACCCCGCTCACGAAATATAAATTGAAGCGGTCACACACAGTCATGCACATTCAAACAGTCCACCCCGACTACATCGGGAAAACAAGTACTCAAGTAAATGACAATTTCTCTTTTAATGGTCATGAAAATAATATGTAAATATTTTCCAAAAATTCATTTACCAAGTTCGATAAGGGTTAAACACTTTAGTTTCATCAATAAGGTTACAAGTACGGCAAATAAAACATGCTTTCGGGTCCTAGACTACCCGGACATAAGCATAATAGTAGCTACGCATGGACTCTCGACACCTCGTGCGTACGTAGCCCCTACAAATAGTAGCACATATTTACTAATTTCACCTATGGGGACAATTCCCCCTTACAGGGTTAGAAAGACTTACCTCGCTCCGAAGATTCATAACCGGCCTCCAAGCCCTTCCGGCGACTCAAATTGGTGCACGACGCCCCAAAACTATCCAAATAACGGGCAAACCAATGAAAATATACTCTAATACTCATAACAATATAATTTATATAAATTCCCAACTCCGATCGGAAAGTTGACCAAATTTCCCTCGGGCACACGGGCCCGGATTCTGAAATTTCTCGAAGATATACTCTACCCATAGCCTTACTAACTCAAATATACAATTTACTCTAATTTCATGCTCAAATTCATGGTCAAAATCCAAGAATGCAAATTCTAGGTTTTTCTTCAAAATTTCCAACTTTTCCACAATTTTTCATGTTCAATCCATGTATAAACCTTGTATTTAACTTGGAATGAGCAGAAACAACTTACCTTGACATAGATGACGAAAATCCCCACTTGAATCTCTCCAAATATCGCCCAACCAAGAGAAAACTGAAGAGAAATGGCCAAGACCTTGGTTATAAAAATGCACACTGCCTCGAGTCCTTCCGCACCTACAGCCACCTCGCCTGCAGGTACGCCCAAATATCTGCACCTGTGGCTTCCTCCTTCCCAGCCGGGCTCCGCACCTGCGCTTTCGCAAGTGCAGAAATAGCCTCGCACCTGCGCCCCCAGCCAACCCAGCCACTCCCGCATCTACGACACCAAAGCTGCACCTGCAGCCAAAGCCTCGCAGGTGCGGTCACACCAGACACCAGCAGCTTCAGCTCCTCCTCAACTTCAAATTTGATCCGTTAAACACTCGGAATCCACCCGATGCCCCCGGGACCCTGTCCAATCACACCAACCTGATCTAAAATATAATGCGAACCTGCTCGAGGCCCCAAATCACATCAAACAATGCCAAAACCATGAATCGCACTCAAATTCGAGCTTAATGAACTTCAGGATTTCCAAATTCTATATTCGATGCCGAAACCTATCAAATCACGTCCGATTGACCCCAAATTTTACACCCAAGTCACATTCAACATTATGAACTTGTTCCAACTTTTGGAATCGCATTCTGACCCCGTTATCAAAATTTCAACTTCTGATCGGATTTCTCAAAAACCTTCAAATTTCTATACTTAGCCAAATGACTCCAAAATAACCTACGAACCTCTTAATTCATTTTCGAATGCGCTCCCAACTCCAGAATCACCATACGGAGCTATTCCCAGACTCGGAATCCCAAACGGACATCAACATCACTGAAATGCACTTCAACCCAGACTTATGAAGTTTCTTCTAAAATGCTAACTTCCACAATACGCGCCGAAACGCTCCCGGGTCATCCAAAACCCGATTCGAACATACGCCCAAGTACAAAATTATCATACGAACCTACTAGAACCTTCAAATCCTGATTCTGAGGTCGTTTACTCAAAAATCCAATCTTAGTCGATTCTTCCAACTTAAGGCTTCTGAAATGAGAGTTTTCTTTCCAAATTGACTCTAAACTTCCCGAAATTCAATTTCGACCAAACCGACAAGTCATATCACCTGAAATGAAGTTACTCATGGCCTCAAACCACTGAACAACACGCTAGAGCTCAAAATGACCGGTCGGGTCGTTACATGATAAATGTTGAATCAATGTTTTATATGAGATTTCAAACGGGAAAAACTAGAGATTTATGAAACTTTCAGAACGTAGATTCCCTAACTTGATTTATGTACTTCCACTGATATTTATTATATGAAGTCATCTGATTTTAAAATCTCGTCACTACACTCAAGTCTTTATTTATATTTGTTACTTACTGAGTTAGCATACTCATGTTACTCCATGCACCTTGTGTGCAGATTCAGGTGCCAGGATCGAGTGAGATTTGATTCATCCTCATTGGAGCATTTATCGGAGACTATGAGGTAGTTGCACGGCGTTCACATCTCCACCCTTCTCCTTCCTATTTTTTCGTTATTTATATTTCCTAGACTTGTTGTATTAAGGAAATCGTGTCAGATTCTGTGTTCCTTTTAGTTGCTCATGACTGTTGACTTCGGGGTTTTGGGATATTGTTCAGATATTTTCCTTTGATTGTAAGTACTTGTGAAATATTAAAAGTGGAAAGTTTTATGATAAATCGCGTTATTTAATTAAATGAAAAGCCTCATATATTATGCACTGTAAATTGGCTAGCCTAGTACCACGATAGGCGTCATCACAACCAGTTTAGATTTAGGGTCGTGACAGGTGTGGAATTGTCGAGGCTTTGGGGGGTCCTTGCCAATTCCCTTTTTGAATGAGTCATTACATCTCCACTCCCCAAATTTGGTGTTCTTAAGTGAAACAAAAAATAAGAAAAACGTGATTAGAAGGGTTCAGAGACAACTCAACATGGATAATGCAACCATTGTGGAACCACTTGGACTATCCGGAGGCCTATCTTTATTTTGGAATGACATTATGCAGGTATGTCAAACATATAATTCATCTTTTTATATTGAAATCCTTGTAAAAGATAGCTTATCTAATTGTGATTATTGGTATATTTTTGTGTACCTAAGTACTGATAGAGGTCACCGTAGAACACAAATGCAAGAATTAATAGATTGATCAATAAATTGGGATTCTCTGTGGATTTTAGTTGGCGATTTTAATGATATTATTGATAACTCTAAAAAAGAAGGTGGGAGAATTAGAGATAACTGGACAATTAAAGATTTTAAGGATTTTATTTGAAAATTAGGTGCAATTGACTTAGGTTTTAAAGGGAAACTTTGGACTTGGTGGTGTTATATAGAAAATGAGGGTATGATCCAAGAAATATTAGATAGAGCTTTAGTTTCTCCTAATTGGAAGATTAAGTTTGAAAATGCTAATGTAATTCATATTGATAATGAAGCTTCACTCTGCTCTCATTCTTTCTACTTATGCTAATATGATTAAGAAGAAAAACATTTTTATTTTGATAAGAGATGGATAGATCGTGAAGAGGTGCATAATATCATCAATAATGCTTGGTCTAGTGATGTTAATGTATTCTTACAAAGAAAAGTCAAATTTAAGATTAAGAAATATCGTAAGCCCTTGATTGGATGGTTACGAGGGGTAACGGTAATTCTAAAAAAAGAATTAATGGAATTATAAAGAGAATAGAAGAGCTTAGAAATAATCCTAGTATATTTGACATAAACAAATTAAGATTACTAAAAAAAGAGCTATCACAAGCCTATAGAGATGAAGAAATTTATTGGAAACAAAAATCTAGAGTTTTATGGCTACGAGAGGGAGATAAAAATTCTTATTTTTTTCACATGTCTACATTACAAAGGAGAAGAATGAATATATTAATGGTCACCAAACATCTTATGGTAAATGGGTGGTAGAACAAGCAGATTTATTGCAAGAGATAAAGAATTTTTTTGATAAGATTTTTGCTTCATCCAATCCTAATAATTTTGATGACATTTTGAACCATGTTCCTACTACTGTTAATGAGTGTTCAAACCAGGATCTTACTAAGGAAGTAAATGACGATGAAATTAAGAAAGTTGTATTTGTTATGCATCCTTTAAAAGCCCCAGGTGTTGATGGGATGACACCTTTATTTTTTCAAAAATATTGGAATATCTTAGAAAAGGATATGTGCGACGCAGTTAGAAGTTTTTTTAATTCAGGATATATCCTTCCTGAGTGGAATGAAACTCTCATAACCTTGATTCCAAAAGTTAAAAATCCAACGAGAATATCTCAATTTAGGCCTACTAACCTATGTACTACTTTTTATAAGATCATTCCTAAATTCTTGACGCCAGAATTAAAAGCATTTTGCCTAACATTATATCTCCAAATCAAGCTGCATTTATCGGTCATAGGCAAATTACAAACAATGTTATTCTGGCTCGTGAATTTATGAATTTGCTAAAAAATAGAAGAAGAGGAAAAAAAATTGTGTGGCTATAAAATTAGATATGTCAAAAGCATATGATAAAGTTGAATGGGTTTATATTGAAAAAATACTTTTACATATGGATTTTCATGATAGGTTTGTGAATTGGATAATGCAATGCATCTCTACTCCTATATAGATTTAATCTAAATGGAGAAATTGTAGGATCTGTTAAACCAACTAGCGGGGTCTGTCAAGGGGATCCACTTTCACCTTACTTATTTCTAATTTGTGCCGAAGGCTTTTCTACTCTATTGAATATTGCTGAGGATCAAGGTGAAATTCAAGGATTACAACTGAATAGAAATGGACCTATTATTACTCACTTGTTTTTTGCCAATGACCCGTACATATTTTATTCAGCTAATGTTAGAAATGCGAGCAATGTGTTTGCTATATTAAGAAAATATAAGCAAAGCTCTGGACAAGTGATAAATCCTGATAATTGTTCTTTATTAGGGCTTCAAAGGAATGAAATAGGAATGTACAGAGGACTACCTGCGGTTGTTGGGCGATCAAAGAAGAAGATGCTAGAATTTATTAAAGATAAGAGTTAAGCCTAAAATCAAGGGGTGGAAGGGTAGTTTTTTAAGTACTGCAGGTAAAGAGGTTCTACTTAAGTCCGTTCTTTTGAAAATCCCTACATATGCTTTATCTTGCTTCAAATCCGGATGGTCTATGTAAGGAAATCACATCTCTTTTTGCAAAGTTTTGGTGGGGAAAACAGAGGAAAAAAGAAAGATACATTATGAGAAATGGGTAAAGTTATGTGATCATAAATCTATAAGAGGATTAGGATTTAGGGATATAAAAGATTTTAACATGGCTTTATTAGCTAAACAAGAATGGAGATTGTTAATGCAGCCTGATTCCTTAATTTCGAGAGTGCTTAAAAGTAAGTATTTTTCCATACCACTTTTCTTAATGTGTCATCATCTCCTTCTGGGTCTTGGATTTGGCGGAGTATTTTATGGGGTCGTGATTTAATAATTAAAGGTTTGAGGTGGAGAATTTCACAAGGAAATAATATTAATGTATGGAATGATCCATGGATTCTGAATAATAATGATTTTATTTCTAAAACTTTTGGTACGAACAGAAATATTAATTTAAAAGTTTCAGAGTTAATTGATGAAGAAGACCACACATGAAAAATACAATATCTTTTCGCTAATTTTGAATAAAATGATGTGTATAAAATATTATCTATTCATATTTCCACCATAGGAACAATGGATAAATTGATATGGCGCTATACAAAATTCGGAAACTATGAAGTTAAATCAGGATACTATTTAGCAAAACAAATTTTAAGTAAGAACTCTAATAATAGATTAGATGCGCAATCTAGTTGTCATTCCTTTTCTAAATTGTTATGGGATTCTCTATGGAAGTTAGGAGTTAAAAATAAGCTTAAGCATTTTCTTAGAAAATGTATTATTAATTCCTTACCAATAAGCAGTAACCTTGCTAAGAGAATATCAAGTATGGAGAGAACATGTAAGATTTGTGGTACTGAAAGCGAGGATGTTGAGCATATTATGTTTAGATGTTCCCATTCTCAACTAGTATGAAAACAAAGTCCTATAAACTGGCCTGACTTGGAAAAAATTAATGATTTATCGGTTTGGTGGTATACTTTGGTTTCTAATACAAGTCAATATCCTGAGTCAATAGAATTATTAAATTTAAGTGTTAATATTATATGGCAAATATGGAAAGCTAGGAATGCATGGTACTTTAATCATGAGAGGTTTGAACCGACTGATATTGTTTCTAAGTCACTATTTGATTATCATTAATATAGGAATATCTTAGATACTTTCTCATCTACTTTTCCTAAAAATGGGATTTGCTTAGTGGCTCAACTAACAAACCACCAAGATGGCATATTATTATTTACTGATGCAGGTTTACAGGTGGATGCTAGACGTGCAAGTATTGGTGTTGCAGCTATGGATAGCCTTGGGAAACTGCTTCATGCCCATGGATCCCCAATCTAGTTTGTGGGAAAAGCCATGATAGATGAAGCACTTGCTATAAGAAGGGATCTTGAAATAGCACTTATGAATGGTTGGAAGAAGGTGAAGATCCTATCAGATGCGTAGAGTGTTATTGACATGATTCGGAAAAAAATTACTACTTCATGGGAGATAGAAGTGACTTGTGAAGACATTTGGAAGCTCTCGACTTTGTTTGATCATGTAGACTTTGTTTATATTCCTAGGAATATAAACAAACTAGCACATAATTTAGCTAAGTTTTCTATTACTTTGTTGAAGGAAGTATCTTGGGAGAACATTTTCCCAAGTTGATTGTGAAGGATGCTATGAGTACCTTTGCTCAACTTGTTTATTCTATGCATTAATATAATATACCTTTGAGGAAAAAAATATAGTGGAAAAAAAAAGGAATGCACATAACATAAACACAATCAAAGAGAAGTAAAATTACGAGAGTAGAAGGTACTAACCAGTTGCGAACAAAGTAAACAAAGAATGAAGAACTCAAAATCTTAGAAATTGCTACTATTACTGGAGAACGATGAAATCCCACATCCCCGGTGCTTCAGAGTTCACAAGAGCCTCTAAGTGGGTTTCGAGCAGTGTTTGCATTGGAGGAGGTTAATGAACAGAATCCGGTGGCCTTGGCTTTCAGCCGGCCAAAATCAAAATCTCATAATAATATAGAATGAATGAGAGTAGGAGAACAATAGTCGTAGTAGTAGTAGTAGTCATAGCAGTAGTCATTAAGACGTAGAGAGGAAGCGGAGGAAAGGGGGTTATATAGTAGTTAAATCAAACGAGTAAACAGTAAAGAAACCATAAAGGAAAGAAACTGAACTCCAAACCCTAGTTATGGTTCAATGCTTGAAATAGGCAAACTGGTGTGAAGAATCGGGCCTTTCTTCACGTATATGGACGAAATATTGTCCAAATCTCCAAGATTGAGGTTGATTCCACTCCGATCTAGAGATGATACTTGCCAAAACTGGGCAAGTACGTAAGTAATACCATAAGCGCGTGACCAGTAATGGAGAAACATAGATATGGTAAGCAAATAATGGAGGAATCCCATTATCAACGAGGTTTGGAGAGGGATTTAAAGGGAGGTGGCTAGGTTTATTCAAAGAAAGAGGAGAGTGAGAGCATTCAGAAGCAGCGGCTTAGGGGAAAAGCAGGTAGGATTTCGGGTGAGGGTTAATTAAAAGGGGGAGAAAGTTTACGGGCCGTTGATCATCTGAGATCAACAGTCAATATTAAAAGGGAGGTGGTGGGTTGTTTAAACATGTCGCGACCGGGTTAGATGAATGGGGTTGTTTGATTTGGGCTGCTGAAGAGTAAAATGAACACGCCAGATGCCTTGGGTATGTTTTGGTCCGAAAATGAGCCTTTCATTGGGCTAAAAAATTAAATATACAAAAAAAAATTAAAATAATTTATAATAAGTATTTTATAAATATTGCTTAGACGGTAAAATTATTTAAAATAATAGCTTAACATTATAAAAATATAAAATTATTGTTTAGTATAAACAATGTAAATAATGCAATTATGTATAGAATATAGGTTATTATTGTAAAATTGTATAAATAGCTCAAAACTCTAATTATATGAAATGAAGTAAAAATGTTATAAAACATATATGTGGGTAAATAATAAATTTGGATGATTAAGTCATCTTAAATTAATTTGAAAGGGAATTAATAAATATTTGAACAATATAAATGCAAGAAAATCAATTTAAAGCTTTAAATATTATGAAAATTTATAGAAAATACTTATATGACTCTTGTAATTGGTGATGATGCAAAAATGATATTTTGACAGTATATATGATATTTATAAAATATGAAGGCAAAATTGGGTATCAACAGCAATTGCGACAAAAACCACGCACTTGCGACTGCCCCCAAGTGTGCAAATGCGATCAAAACTTCGCATTTGCGAAGCTGTCCAGCATTTCTAATTTGCGACAGGCATGTCGAATTTTTAGAGCTCCCTCGGTACGCATTTGCTATCCAAACATTGCAATTGCAAAGTGCCCATTCCCCATCCTCCTTCGCAAAAGCGAGGCTCGCATTTGCAAGATCTGCAGGTTTACACCAGCAAAATCTATTCATTAATTGTTCCAAATCAGTCCGCATTGCATCCGAAACTCACTTGAGCCCCTCGAGCTCCAAATCAAACATGCACACAAGCGTGGTAACATCCTACAAACTTGCTCGCTACCTCAAGTCATCAAAATAACATTAAATAACAAGAATCGATCATCAAAACTTTAGATTTCTACTTTAAAAACTCATTTTTCACAATATTTCACATAATGTGCCGAAACGTGCTTGGATCACGCGGGACCCCAAATCAAACATACGTACAAGTCCAAAAATATCATACGAACCTACCGCAACAAAATACTTATCTGAGGTCGTTTACTAAGAACATTGACAATTGTCAAGCCAAACCTTATTTTAAGTCAAAAATCACTTTTTCTTCAAAATTTTACGTTAAAGCTTTGTGGAAAACAACACGGACCATGCATGCAAACCAATAAACATCAAATGAAGCTATGAGAGATCTCGGAATACCAAAATAAAGGCTAGTACTCAAAATGACCTATCGGGTTATCACATTCTCCACCTTTAAAAGAAACATTCGTCCTTGAACGGACATAGAAAAGTACCTGGACTGGTAAAAAAGTGGGGGTATCTACTCCGCATATTGGATTCGGACTCCCATGTAGCCTTCATATGGCTGACCTCTCCCTTGTACCTTTACAATAGGAAAACTCTTGGATCTCAACTTTCAAACTTGTCGATCTAGAGTAGTCACCGGCTCTTCCTCATAGGTCAAATCCTCATCAAACTACGTCGTGTTGAAGTCTAAAACATGTGACATATCCTCATGGTAATTCTGAAGCATGGAGATATGAAATACCGAATGTACCTCTACTAGGCTAATAAGCAACCTCGAACTCTCTCCAAGACCTCAAATGGGCCAATAAACCTCAGGCTCAACTTGTCTTTCTTCCCAAACCGCATACGCTCTTCATTGGCGACACTTGGAGGAGAATCTTTCCACCCGTCGTGTAGGCCAAATCTCGAACCTTTCGATTTGTATAACTCTTTTTCCTGAACTGAGTTGTACGAAGTCGCTCCTGAATCACCTTAACTATTTCCAAAGCATCACGGACCAAATCAATACCCAAAAATCTAGCCTCACCTAGCTCAAACTAACCAATTGGTGAACAACATCGCCTCCCATACAAGGCCTCGTAAAGATCCATTTGGATTCTCAAAAAATAGCTGTTGTTATAGGCAAACTCTGCTAGGGGTAAAAACTGGTCCCACTGACCCCCAAAATCCATAGAGCATGCCCACAACATATCCTCTAATATTGGAATAGTGCACTCGGATTGTCCGTCCGTTTGAGAATGAAATGCCATACTCAACTCGATTCGTGTGCCCGACTCACATTTTACGGCTCTCTAAAAATGCGATGTGAACTGGGTGCCTTGGTCAAAAATGATGGAAATGGCGCACTGTGAAAGCGGATGATCTTCCGGATTTAAATCTAATCCAACCGCTCTAAATAATAGGAAGTCATCACCGGAATAAAGTGTGCGGACTTAGTCAACCGGTCCACAATAACCCAGATTACGTCATATTTCCTCAAGGTCCATGGTAAGCCTACCACAATATCCATAGTGATGCGCTCCCACTTCCAAACTGGTATCTCCAATCTCTGAGTCAACCCACCCAGTTTCTGATGCTCGTACTTCACTTGTTGACAATTCAAGTACTGAGAGACATGACTGACAATATCTTTCTTCATCCTCCGCCACCAATATTGTTGTTTAAAGTCACGGTACATCTTTGTGATACCTGGGTAAATGGAATCTCTCTCACAACCCATCAACATTTGGAAGACAAATCCGTCCTTGAAGCCGCATAACAATATCATCACCAATTACAACCTCCTTGGCACCACCTCGTTGCACCGTGTCTTTCAACACCAACAAGTGAGGATCATCAAACTAGCGAGACTTGATGCGCCCAACAACTATGACCGAGTCACAAAACAAGAAAGAACCCGGCTAGGCTCCAAAACATCCAATCTCACGAACCGATTGACGAAAGCCTGAACATCCATGGATAATGGCCTCTTCGCTGCCGGTAAATATGCCTAACTGTCCATCTTCTCTGCCTTCCTACGCAATGTATCATCCACTGCATTGTCCTTCCCCAGAAGATACAATATGGTGATATCATATTCTTTCAAAAAATCTAACCATATTTGTTGTCGTAAATTAAGGTCCTTCTGCTTGAACAGGTACTGGAGACTCTGACGGTCAATATATATCGCACATGGAACAATGGAGGCCAACTTTAAATCATGCACAGAGTAATTTTTCTCATAAACCTTCAAATACTGAGATGCATAGGCAATCACCCTACCGTCCTACATCATTACCGCGTCAAGCCCAATACGTGATGCATCACAATACACAATGTAAGATCCCGAACCAGTAGGTAGAACCAATACTAGAGCTAGAGTCAATGAAGTCTTGAGCTTCTGAAATCTCACCTCACACTCGTCGGACCATCTGAAAAGAGCACCCTTCTTGGTCAATAGGGCTGAGATAGATGAAAACCCTTCCATGAACCGGCGATAATAAACCGTCAAACCCACGAAGCTCTAAATCTATGTAGTTGAAGTAGGTCTAGGCCAGATCTGAATTGCCTCAATCTTCTTAGGATCTAATTCTCTCGAAAGATACAACATGTCCCAAAAAGGCAACCGAGTCAAACTAGAACGTGCACCTCAAATACTTGGCATATAATTGATGGTCCCTCAGAGTTTGAAGTATGGTTCAGAGATGCTGCTCATGCTCCTCTCGACTACGGAGTAAACCAAAATATCATCAATGAAGACAATCTCTAAGGAATCCAGATAAGGCTTGAACATCAGGTTCATCAAATCGATAAATGCTATCAGGGCATTAGTCAATCCAAATGATATCACCAAGAACTCGTCGTGACCATACCGAGTCCGAAAAGCAGCCTTAGGGAAATCTGATGCCCTAATCTTCACCTGATGGTAACCCGACCTCAAATAAATCTTTGAAAACACCTCGTCACCTTGAAGCTGGTCAAATAAGCCATCAATTCTCGACAACGGATACTTGTTCTTGATAGTGAAATTTTTCAACTGCAGATAGTGTATGCACGTCCTCATCGATCCGTACTTTTTATTCACAAACAACACTGGTGCAGCCCAAGGCGAGACACTAGGTCTAATAAATCCCTTGTCAAGAAAATCTTGCAATGGTCCCTTCAATTCGTTCAACTCAACTGGAGCCATACAGTATGATGGAATAGAAATAGGATGAGTGCCCGGAACCAAGTTAATGCAAAATTTAATATCTCTCTCGAGTGGAATGCCCGGCCAAGCCCGTAGGAAACACCTTTGAGAACTCTCTCACCACCGGATCCAAATCCATGGAAGGTACCTTAGCACTAGAATCACGGATATAAGTCAAATACGCCAAACACACCTCATCGACCATACGCCTAGCCTTCACATATGAAATGACCCTGCTAGTGGAGTAACAAGGAGTCCCTCTCCACTCCAATTAATGCAACCCCGGCATAGCTAATGTCATCATTTTGGCATGACAATCCAATATAGCGTAATATAGAGACAACTAATCCATGCTAAAAATCACATCAAAATCTACCATATTAAGTAATAGAAGATCGACCCTAGTCTTATAGCTCCCAATGGTGACCAAACAAGAACGATAGACCTGGTCCACCATAATAGAATCTGCAACGGGCGTAGATACATAAACAGGAGCACTTAAAGAATCACGATACATATCCAAATATGAATCAAAATAGGATGACACATACGAATAAGTGAAACTCCGATCAAACAAAACTAATGCATCTTTATGGAAAATCAGAACAATACCTTTGATGATCGCATTAGACGACTCTACCTGAGGTCTAGCTGGAAATGCATAGAAATGGGGTTGATCCCCAACAATTTGACCTCCACCTCTCATACGATCTCTTTCTGGGTGGACTATACCTCTAATGGCCTAATCACCACCTCGGGCAGCCTCACCCCCACCTCTAGCTGGTTGAGTGGGCGATAGAGCCACCGGTGCCAGAATCATGGCACGAGTAACCTGTTGTTGCATATAGCCTTGAATTTTGGGACAGTACCTCTTGATATGAACCATACCTCCACACTTAAAGCACTCTCTCTACTGACGCGGATGTTGAATCTGGGACTGACCCTGAGGGTCCGAATAACTGTTGTGATAGCTCTAAATTGGCGGTGCACTGATGGGAGCTGAAGGTGCACTGTATGCTAGCTGCTTAGGACGAGACCCATAAGAACCATGATTTCCCGAAGCACTATGTGATACCTGGAGCGTTGACTAACCGGCCTGATAGAATGGACTCTACCAAATAAACCCTGCCTCACGACGAGGTTACCACTGAAACCACTGAAATGATGAGGACTCTTCTTATATGCCGCCTCTCTACCCTGACCACGAATCTTCTCGATCCGCCTAGAGATCTACAAAACTCGAGTGAAGGAAATATCATCCTCGATCTCTCTATCCATCTGTATCCTGATACCATAAGTAAGGTCATCTATAAATTTCAGCACCCTCTCCCTCTTAGTAGAAATCAAGATACTGCATGGCGGGATAAATCCACGAATTTGGTCTCGTACTGGGTAACGTCATGCTACCCTGCTGGAGGCGCTCAAACTGACTGTAAAAATCCTCTCTCTCGGTGAAGGGGATGAACTTCTACAAGAATAGCTGTGAGAAATGAGCCCAAGCGAGAGGAGGTGAACCTACTAATTTGCCCCGAACATACTCCTGCCACCACATCTTGGCAAATCCATCCATCTGAAACCCTGCGAAATCAACTTCTTTTGACTCCACTATACCCATGTTGCGCAATACCTCATGGAAACTGTCCAAGAAATCTCGGGGGTCCTCAAAAGGTGTACCACCAAAGAGAATAGGATAGAACTTGGTAAACTTGTCCAACCACTTCAGCCCCTCAAACGACATCGTGAGTCCCTCCCCAGACTGTGTAGCAATAACTCTCCAACTGGTGGAACTGTCGGAGTCTGATATCCATGATCCATGTTCTCTAGAATGTGAGTATCAGGGGTCTAAGCTCCTCCACCGGCCTTAGAGATGGATGGTGCCATAGGAAACACACCGGCCTGGGCCACACTCTCCATAAGGCCAACCAGGCGGACTAGGGCGTGGTGAAGTGTTGGGGTAGAAATGAACCCCTCTAGGACCTGAGCTTGTCCAATTGGCGCGGTTTGAATGGGTACCTCCTCATCCTGCTCGATCTAAGGCTCTGCAATAGGTGTTGTTGTGTGTGCTCTAGACTAAGCTCTACCTTTGCGTCTAGCCCTATCTTAGTCGTAGCCCCTACCACTGGTAATGGCTACAACCTGGGGCTTCGGCTCCTCATCAATTGTTGATGTTGTGTGTTTCCTCACCATTTATAAGAGAACAAGAATAGAATGATTCAAACACTATGATAGAATAAAGTCGAATGGTAGAGAAAGAAGGAAGGTAAAATTTCTAAAGCCTTATAGCCTCTAGAAGATAAGTACAGACATCTCCGTAGGGATCCTCCAGACTCTACTAAGTTTTCTCATGACTCGTGAGACCTATTCAACCTAGTGCTCTGATATTAACTTGTCAAGACCCGAAATCCCAACCACGGGGTCGTGATGACGCCTAACATCAACATGCTAGGCAAGCCAACATTAGCTAAACAATATTCATTTTTAACAATTTTAAAAGCATATTAATAAGAAAATAAATTTGTAGATCTTCAAAATATATATAATAAAATCCAAATATGATGTTTAGTCTAATCCCAGAATTAGGTGTCATAAGTATATGAGCTACTAAAAATACTACAAGCAAGGTCCGAAATAAAATATAACTGTTAGAATGAAGTGAACAGTATAAAGATAAGAATGGGACTTTAGGGTCTGCGAACACCGTGAAGCTCTACCTCAATTCTCCGGGTAAAATGACGATTTGAGCAAGCCTCTGCTAAACGCCATTGGGACCAACACCAGAATCTGCACAAAAGTGCAGAACTGTAGGATGAGTACAACCAACCCCATTTACTCCTTAAGTGCCGAGCCAAACCTCGATGAAGTAGTGACGAGGCTATAACAAGTCACTCATAATAAACCTATATGAGTATAAGTAAAAATTATAATAGAATAGAGAGGCAACAACTAACACGAAAACCAGAACAAATAGTACATAAATGAGGGCCCCAGAATATCGCCTATGCTCAAATTCACAATACAACACAAATATAGAACCAAAAATCAAGAACAGTCATAACATATATTCTCTGTTGCAGTGGATGACGAGCGCAAAATCGGCGTATAAACTTAGGATCGCTAGTCGAATATAGTATAGAAAATTATCGTATCCAAAGGGATTGGATTTAAATAGTGTTTTCGTACTTTATAGCTTGAATGCTATCCAAGATGGCCAACAATTGAGATTTGTGTAATTAAACTAAAATTTAACAAAAAGTCTAAACTCTTGGCTAATGACAATCGCAACAAGAGTAAGCAAGAATATATCAAAGGGAGAAAATAAGGGTTGATTGAATAGATGCAAGATACTTCTTTGAGAATTAACTCTAGTCGATTCACTTCTGAGATTCAAGTGAGTCTCTCGAGCTCATAGTCAATCGTTCAGTAGAAACTCCTCTCTCTAATAAGTCTCAACCTCGCGATAGGAACTAAGTTAATCTCGGTGAAAATATGCAAGAATTCGTAGTGGATTAGTCTTTAGGAAAACATCTTTCGATTATCCTCCTAACTAGGTCTAAACAATAATTCAACTAGCCTCTTTTGATCACTAAGAAGAATCAACAAACTCAACCAACAAGATAATGCAATACATAAACATGTGAGTATATATGCAACAATAAAAACACCCACAACGATTCAATACATAAAACTAGAGTTGATATCCACAAACAAGTCTCAAGACACCAAATCCATCAGTCCCTAAGGAAGAATTACTCCATGAATATGGAGAAATTCATCACAAATAAGTTTAAGTCAAAGGAAAACATAAAACATCCAAACCCTTGTCTTGTGTGAGGATGAATGATGAAATCCTTGTGCTCTTCCTCCCCCACTTATCATTAGCTTCTTTAGGTCTAAATTATGTCAAAAGTCCTCAAAATACTATTTTTTCATGTATATATACCAAGTAGAGTCGGTCCCAAACAAATACACCTTCTCATACGCAAACCAGGACACTTTTCTAGGATAGGACGTGTTCGGACGCACATCTGGCGACGTTCGCGCACTTGGTCGTGCATTTTGTGCCCCATGTTGCCTCATATGCGTGCCCAGTGTGTGCTCGCGCACCTGGGTGACGCATTGCCCGCTTTTTCGCTTCTTTATTTCAGTGCACTAGTGTCCGTTGATCCCCGAACTCGATCCCAACTTAATCCTTGGGCTTTTTCTCAGACTTCAAAGCTCCGAAACATCATGAATTCATCCCGTAACATCTACGTAGCTCGGAATCACTCCTACAAGGCATAAAACATATAATTAGTGTAAAACACTAGCGATTAAAGCTCAATTCAATTAAAGTGCAATAAATTAAGGTGAGATAAGAAACTAAAACACACAGTTATAGCCTACCATCAACATCCCCAAACTTAAACCATTGCTCATCCTCGAGCAATCAAACTACACTTTACAATGAAATGACCTTTTTAAACAACTCTCATAACTCATCATACCAAGAATAATTAGAACAGACTAATCATAATAGTGTAAACATCATAGCCTCAAGATTTGACTCAAAAGTACCACGCATTATTTACAACTCACTTACTCCAACATAGACGTCAAGCATTACATTTCCTTCATGAATCAAGTACCCTCACAACTATAGAGCGTAGTTCCAATCACAAAAAAAAAAAAATAGAACGATCAGGAACTCAAGATAGAAAGAATTCACTCACTCTCAGAAACAACATTCATATGCCACAAAAGATGAACTATAGGCTTGCCTGTAGTGTACTACTCTACTACTTCGATCTCGTTCAGCCAAGGATAAAGTAGGACTTTAATTGGTTGTAATTTAGGATGTGGGACGGGTAGGATACATTTAGATATAAGAGTGACTACACCTCCATAAGAACTATAACATATACATTTCATTCAAAACCTCACACTAATGTCAAACCAATACTTCACCTTCACATCAATTACATTAACTCCCAACTTCTTTAAGCACCATTACATCAAGAGCTACCACTTATCATTGAACGTTATTCACAATCATACAATTATTATTTTTTTCTTTTTCTTTTTAAGAAGCTCTTACTTTTTCAAAACCAGTGCACATTTCTCCTTAATTCATTAGTCTCACTCAAAAGCCAAACAAAGAAATACCTATATCACTTCCAAGACGGAACAAAACTACTATTTTGCTTTGCAAACACATGGGGCAAGTTCTAGACATCAAATGCAACGCACAGAATACACAAAACCTCACACACACATGCACATAACTCACTCAAGATTGGATTATCACAACACTCTAGTCAAAGCAATTAAGCAAAGTTAAGATCAAACAATTTAAGGCACTTATACAAGAGTCAAAAACTGAGCCTAAGCATCACAACCAAAGCACTCACTATTTTCAAAGAATGATAAAGTCAAGGGATATTGCTCCATTTCAAATCATAGCACAATATTTCCCTACTCCTAAAACAAAAACTAACTACACTCGGTTCAAATGAACCCTCAAAAAAGAACCACAGCACAAAGAAAAATCAATGGGGTATTATTACACTAACTACAAAAGAAAATCTTTTTTTGTCTTTTTCTTTCAATTTAACGGAAAAAAAATTATTTTTTTATGGATTTTCAATATTTTTCTACCAAACTACTACAACTAACCAAAAAAAACTAACCAACTTAATGTACATACAACATACATACAAATATATCTCCCACCCCACACTTTAAGTTGTGGCATGTCCCCATGACACATAATTAAAAAGCATAAGGTAGAGTAAACTTCCCTGAATATCTAGTCGGGGTCTGAGTCAAAGTCGGGATCCATTCCACGCGCCTGAACTAGTGCACACATCCACTCGGACACCTTCTTCTCAGCCTTCTTGGGGTACACCCCACACTTGTCTTTCTCAATCACTGGAGCCTTCTCTTTTGAACTCTTCACCTTCCACTCAACACTTGTAGCTGGCTTCTCCTTCTTCGTTTCAATTGCTACATTCATCTCAAAAGTCATCGTCTCCTCACCCACTCTAAACATGAGTTTTCTATCATGTATATCCAGTATAGCTCTGCCCATTTCTAAAAATGGTCTTCCTAGGATGAGGGGTACCTCCTTGTTCTCCTCCATATTCACCACTATGAAATCTACAGGAAATACGAACTTATCCACCCCCACCAGAACATCTTCTACTATCCTCTCGGGTGTTATAGTTTTTTGGTCTGCCAGCTGCAAGGATATTGGCACCGACCTTATCTCTCCAATCTCCTTCTCTAGTTTCCTGTAAATAGACAATGGACTTAGATTAATTGAGGCACCAGAATCGCATAAAGATTTATCAAAGTTAAGCGTGCCAATAGAGCAAGGTATAGTAAAACTCCCTGGATCTCCACACTTTTGTAGGAGTTTGTTTTGCAAGATTGCACCGCAATGCTCTGTGAGCTTGACCACTGAGGTATCTTCTATCTTCCTCTTCTTGTAAGGATCTCCTTCAAAAATTTGGCGTAAGCTGCCATTTGTGAGAGAACTTCTGTGAATGGCAAGTTTACATTAACCTGTCTCAGCATATCTAGAAATCTCTCAAACTGCTTGTCCAGCTTTTCTCCATATAACTTTTGGGGAAAAGGTAAAGCAGGCATGTGCTTGCTCTCTTCATTGGATTTATCCCTTCTTGAATTTTCCTCATTTTTCTTTTTCTCAGCTCCCTTCTTGCCTTTCTTCTTCTCAGTCTTCTTGTCATCTTCAATGTTCAATTTCTCCCCATTTTCTTTTTCAAGTATCACCTCTTTTGGGATTTGAGTGGGATCTTTCAACACTATCCCGCTTCTCAAGGTCACAACATTTACCATTTCTTTGGGATTCTTTTTGGTATCAACCGGCAGAGTACCTGGGATTCTCTCAGATAATATAGTTACAATTTGTCCCATTTTTCTCTCCGAGTCACGCAAACGTGTCCCAAGTTCTTTTATAGCTGCACTATGAGCATCTAATCTCTCATCTGTCTTGGCAATGAATGACTTCATCAGATCTTCTAACCTAGAGAATTGGTTGTTGATGTTGAAACTACAGCCTCTGCTGATTCACAAAACCATGAGCTCCTTGAAATCTGGAGTTATTTTGTTGCCATGCATTTGTTGTACCCTCAAGTGAACTCCATGAAAAACCAGGGTGCTTCTGACCTACTGCATTGAAGTTATAATTACCCACAGCATTAACTTCCTCAGTTGAGGCTTGACACTCATGAGTAGGGTGTCCTCTTCCACATATACACATGCTGCATCAGGCTCATTATGTATCAAAACTAAGGTTAGATTCCTTATTTCTTTTGCCATGGCATCGAGTTGTACCTACACAGATGTGTTAGCGTCAACTTGGTGAACACCAGTTGTTCTTATTCT
Organism: Nicotiana paniculata; assembly: GCA_005239505.1. Taxonomy (NCBI): domain Eukaryota; kingdom Viridiplantae; phylum Streptophyta; class Magnoliopsida; order Solanales; family Solanaceae; genus Nicotiana; species Nicotiana paniculata. Next base: position 24,843 of record ML322042.1, on the reverse strand, counting down.
TTCATCAACTTTAGAGGGCCACTAATTTGCATCCTCAGACAACTCATCTAGAATTGTAACTATCTCCTCTAGAGTCTTTTTCATCAACGGACCTCCAGTTGCATTGCTCAATGTTCTGCGTGAAGTTGGTGTCAATCCATCCAAAAAATCCTGGAGTTACATCCAGAGTTCTATTCCACTTTGCTGACACTTATGCACGATCTCTTTGAACCTCTCCCAAGCTTCAAACATCATTTCAGTCTCATTTTGACAGAAGTTGTGGATCTCCCTTATAAACTTGCCCGTCTTAGCTGATGAGAAATATTTGTCAAGAAATTTTCTGGTCATCTCATCCCATGTTCTGATCGACCCATTAGGCAAGCTTAGAAGATAGTGATTTGCGTCATCTTTGAGAGTGAAGGGGAATGCCCTTAAGTAGACTGCATCTTGTGACACACCATTATACTGGAAAGTGTTCATAATCTCCTCGAAGTCCATCAGATGATTGTTTGGATCTTCATTCATCTTGCCTCTAAAGACACAGTTATTATGGAGAGTTTGAAGCAACCCTTGATTTAACTCAAAATTGTTAACAGGAGGTGGTCTCATACTCGATAAGCCTTGGTTGTAGACCGGTCTAGCATAATCGCAAGTGGTCTCCCGGCATCGGGAGCTATATATCCAAATTGTACTGCCCCTACAGGTCGATTCTAAGAAATTATTCGAGCCCTCTCCTTTTCATAGACAAGTTGTGCATTTCGAAGAGTTGTCTCCTCCGCATCTCGTGCAGTTTTTTCTCTTTGCTGGGTTGACTCTCTTGCAGCCAAATCAACATTATCCTCATATCCCTCCATAACTTCTTTGGTTGAGGATTGCCCAAACTTCTCTATTTTCTCGGGAAGATTTATTTCCTTCCTCAGTTGCCGCAATTGCTTCTCAATTTCTTGATAGTAAGGCAGCACTTCCTTCCCAGAGGATCGAGTCATGCACCAATCTAACCTATAGCCTGCGCACAGTCAAGGAACACCAAACATAAAAAGATAAAAATGAAAATTAAGAGAAAAAATTCCTGAATTAGCACTACAAACTATTTCTAACACTATTGATTGTCAATCCCCGGCAACGGCGCCAAAATTTGACGAGCGCAAAACCGGCGTATAAACTTAGGCTCGATAGTCGAATATAGTACAGAAAATTATCGTATCCACAGGGATTGGATCTAAATAGAGTTTTCATAGTTTATAGCCTGAATGCTATCCAAGATGACCAACAATTGAGATTTTTGTTATTAAACTAAAATTTAACTAAAAGTATAAACTATTGGCTAATGACAATCGCAACAAGAGTAAGCAAAAAGATATCAAAGGAAGAAAATAGGGGTTGATTGGATAGGTGCAAGATACTTGTTTGAGAATTAACTCTAGTTGATTCACTTCTGAGATTCAAGTGAGACTCTCGAATTCACTCAATTATAGTCAACCGTTAAGTAGAATCTCCTCTCTTGATTAAGTCTCAACCTCGCGATATGAACTAATTTAAGCTCGGTGAAAATATGCAAGAATTCGTAGTGGATTAGTCTTTAGGAAAACTTCTTCTGATTTTCCTCCTAACTAGGTCTAGATATTAATTCAACTAACCTCTTTCGATTACTAAGAAGAATCAGCGAATTCAACCAACAAGATAATGCAAAACATCACAAATTATGCCTCTTTTAATTACATAAACATGTGAGTATATATGGAACAATAAAAATACCCACAATGATTCAATACATAAAACTAAAGTTAATATCCACAAACATGTTGCAAGACACCAAATCCATCAATAAGGAATAATTACTCCATGAATATGGAGAAATTTTATAACAAATAAGTTTAAGTCAAAGGAAAACATAAAATATACAAACCCTTGTCTTGAGTGAGGATGAATGGTGAAATCCATGTTCTCTTCCTCCCCCACTTCTCCTTAGCTTTCTTAGGTCTAAATTATGTCAAAATTCCTCAAAATACTATTTTTTCATGTATATATACCAAGTAGGGTCGGGCCCAAACAAATGCACCTTCTCCTACGTGAAATAGGACATTTTTCCTGGACAGGACGTGCGCGGCCGCACACCTGGAGACTTGCTCACGCACTTGGTCGCGCATTTTTTGCCCCATGTTGCCTCATATGCGCGCTCGTGCACTTGAGTGACGCACTGCCCGCTTTTTCGCTTCTCTCTTTCAATGCACAAGTGTCTGTTGATCCCCGAGCTCGATCCCGACTTAATCTTTGGACTTTTACTCAGACTTCAAAGCTATGAAATATAGTGAATTCATCATGTAACATCCACATAGCTCGGAATCACTCCTACAAGGCATAAAATATATAATTAGTGTGAAACACTGGCAATTTTAGCTCAATTCAATTAAAGTACAGTGAATTAAGGTCAGATAAGCAACTAAAACACACAATTATAGTCTACCATCAGCGGACAACCCGACTCACACACATATGTATAACAACGTCGTTGCGGCATGCAACCCAATCCCAAAACCATATCAATATCCGTTGAAGCGTGCAACCTGATCCCAAACAACAATATCAATATATGTGTCGGCGTGTAACCTGATCCCAAACAACAATTATCAATATCCAATTATTCATATAAGTTTACTCGTGGCAATCATTCAAGCAGATAAAAGAAAAAACAGGCGTGCAACCCGATCCCAAACAACAATATCAATACTACAAAAAACTACAGCATAGCTCGCAACATATGAGAAAGGAACCAAAACAAGCAAATACTCTAAGGTAAAGCAATATAAAAAACCAAAGTGAAATAGAAGTAACGAAAGGCAAATAAACAATTAAAGGCATAGAACAAGTAAAAACGGATAACAAGTAAAAACATGGGTGTACGGAACATGTAGCAAAAGAGGGTGTGTAGCAAGGAAGATATCTATTTAACAAGTAAGGACAAGCAGCAAATACCTCATGATATGAATAGTAGCACAGAGTAAAAGACGGCATGATATAGTTAAAATGCGTAGTTAAAAGCTCACCCTGCATGCTTAACCCATGACAATGTATGTGCACTTGTCACCTTACAAATACAACGTCCCCATACATAAAATTAAGTAAATAATAGACCGATTAAGTCCTAATTCCCTCAAGTCAAGGCTAACCACGAAATTTATCTCTTTCCACAACTAAATCAATAATCAACCACGGCTTTGCCTTTCGAACAACCCTCCATACCAACCAAATCTAGCCAATTATCGTCCAAATAATTCAAAACAAGCTTTAGAAACTACCCACAAATGAAAAGAGTTCAATTTTGATCATAATTAAAAAAGTCACCCTCGAGACCGATTATCCATTCACCCCTCGAACCCCGATATCTGATTCATTTTAAAATCCGACCTCAATTTGATGCCTAAATCTCAATTTTACAAAATTTCTAAATTCTACCCAAAATCTCTAATTTCTACCTTCAAATATATGGATTTGATGATAAATTCATAAAAAAATAATTGAAATTGATTGAAAACTAATTAAGTTGCTTACCAATAAATTTGAGAAGAAAACCTCTTCAAAAATCACGCTCTAAAATATTTTGGGTTGAAAAATAGTGTATGATGAGCCTAAGTCTCAACTTTTTCCACCTTTTACTAGCGGCAGACGTCACAATTGCGAACTGCCGTGTCCGCAATTGCAAAACAATTTGGGATCAGTGCATCAGACCCCAAAAGTCGCATTTCATGTTAGCTTACCGACTATCAGGGGCTATATTGGGGATTTCAGGGGACACTTTGCTTCAGAGATATTGTTATGCAACAGCTGATTCCTTGAAAGTGTTGGATAAATGGACCAAAAAACCAGACTTTATGTCATTTTTTCCAATCGTGTCAGTTTGATTACCTTTTCTTTAAATTGCTTAATTCGCCTCTTCTTCTTCTTCAACTCCACATTTTTTCGAAGAAGATGAAGATGACATGGAAGAATCAGAGCAAAAGGAAACCTAATAATAAGAGACCCATTACTCCTCTTCCCCAAAACCTCCCTTTCGAAGTTGAAATTCCTACTCAAGATTTCACTGTTCCTAAAAACGAAGAGAGTAATTTAATTTCTCATACTAATGGAGATGACGATGATACAATAAAGCTTATGGAATCCTTTCAAGAACTAGGAAATAAGCTTGCTGAGGTATTTCTTTACTTGGGTGACCGATCTCCTTCACCTTTCTTTTTCTTTTTCTTTTTTTTTTTAAGTTTATTCAGTGTGTTTGCTGAATACTATTATTTGTGTTGATGTGAAAATTGAAAATTTTAAGCAAAATTTTGTGAAAGAGTTTAAGATAAAAGTTGAAAATTGTTGGTTGGGATTAGATTTAGCAAATTGCAGCTGGATGATATGGTTATCAGTTGATGTTAGTTATCTATGTCTCCTATTAGTTTAAAATTTGAAATAAAATGAAGATTGAGGTTTTATCTAGTATTATTCTAATGGAGTATTAGTAATTTCAATACTTCTAAGGTTAACATTCTTGAATATTTAAGAAGTGAATAAGTATTCCCATCCTCCTTTTGATCATGGTGGTGTTTGGGCCAAATTTAGATTCACTCTCTCCCACTAGTACATGTAATGATTTAGAGAAAATGGAAAGAAATCTCCAAGCTTTTTGCCTCAGAATGGTCTTCGTTAGCTCCTCAACTGCTAAGATATACCCTTGGATGCATTATCATCCCCTCTCTTTATTCCCTTCTTCCCATCTTTGACTCTATTTCTTTGTCTCTCCCTCTTTCTCTCTTTTAGCAGTAGTTACTCTATAGTTTCTCAGGAACTCCAGGGGGTAAGGCAGGGCATGTTGTTAGTTTTAAGGAGGTTTTTGTTTCGTCTGATTACTGGACATAATTGGAGTGTCTATCTATTGAACTCCTGCTGTGAACATTCCATTTTGGTGGACATTTTACAGATACCATGTAAGTCCTTGTTGAGGGGCATGCCCTGACCCTGGATTTTGATAACCTCCCATTACCTTAAAAGAACACTTAAAAGGTGATTGCATCAGTATAACGTTAAGTTTGAAGTTGTGAGTTGGAGGTCAAACATACACTCTTGACACTACCTTTCCAGACCCCACTTGTGGGATTATACTGGGTTTGTTGTTGTTGTAATAACTGTCTTGCCATGTGAAAAACAAGGTTATTTGCAGAATAGTTATATTGCGCCACTTAAAAGTGAGCTTCAACACGACAATAAGCTTATAGTAAGAAGGTGAATTGAAGTGAAGAGTTGAGTCTTGAAATTAGCAATGGTAAGTTGAGAATGAAGTGACCTGGATTTGTACTATATTTTGCATTAGCACTTAAAGGCAAGTCTAAGTACAATGGAAAATCCAGTGCGGAAAGCAATTCTTACAGATTCTTGAGTGGAGGTAAGGTTGTACTGTACATTATGCATTAACACTTATAGCTGTGGCTAAACGCAATGCTAAGTTTATTGCATGGTGGCCCTAAAGTTGAAAGGAAGTCGTAAAAATAGCCTCTGCACTGAATAAGTGGTTTCCAACACTTCATTAATTGCTGATATCATTTCCGGCAGCATGATCCTTCAACTAGGGTTAAGCCTTTTATTCTTATTATTATTGTAATTTTTTTAAGGATGGGAAATATCGTGAAGCACTTGGGAAGTGGGAAGCTGCTATACTTTTGATGCCAGATCGTGCAATTCTGCATGAACAGAAGGCTCAAATTTTGCTTGAACTTGGAGAAACATGGAATGCGCTAAAAGCTGCTACTCGTATGTTGGCACTTCTTACATTATTCGCAAATGGGTTCTCCTTGTTTTCCGAGCAAGTTATTCTGAGTGAGATAATGCCAATTTGTTGACATTCTTTTAAATTTTAATGGATTTATTTTCAATGTTATAATATCTCATGAAAGGTTTCTGGACCTACTTTTAGGCTCTGAAGTTCCTTAATGCCAATTTTTTGACACATCTTTAAAGTTATGGATAAATCGCACAAATATATCGTTTCAAATCTGATCTTAATACCAGCCAATGGGAACATAGATTACAACTAAGTCTATCTTCTTTTATCCTTTTCAGTAGCATGAGCTAATTCTATTTTCCACATCTTTCCCGTTGTAAATCTATATCTGGCATAGCGATATTCGAAGTTGGGTTTCTAGCCTACTTGGATTGTAACTAATGCCCTTTAAGTCAGTGATCTGCATTTGTATATACAATAACTTTTGATGATATAATCTCATGACACATATATAACCTGCTTCCTTTTTGAGCAGGTGCAACTGAGTTGGAACCAAGCTGGGCTGAGGTGTGTGAAATTGTTGTCATTCGTTTTCTGCTATTGCTTCACCTTTTGCAAATATACCTGCTTTAGGGATGCAAAATCAACTCACAATGCACTATAGTAATTGGAACCCACACCACCTTTGCATGTATCATATGATCCTTAGAAAAATGGAACACTGATTTTTATCTGTGCTCTGTCCAGTTTCAATACTTTAAGAATAATTTGTCAAATTTTAACTAGCTATGAGCGTCATGTGCTATTTTTGATATACAAATGTCCACTGACTTTCAGCTTTAGTTATTCACCCGACATGCACGTTACTTCCTCGTCTGTTCTACCTCTTCCTGCATCTGTCCTCTAGACTATGAGAATGTGATGCTTCTTTGTCTTCACTTGATAATAAATTACCAAGACAAGCTACCTCATGCAGATCGAAGCAGCTTTGCACTTCTGAGTTTCCTGGTCTTACTTGCATGCATAATTAAGCTTAGAGCTATATGGCATGATCAAGTGAAAAGCCACAGGCTCCTTTTCTCTTACGTTTCTTACATCCAAACTATTTACAGCCTTTGGAATAAGAAGCTTTGAGTGAAAAGCGATTAACAGCATTCTGATTCTTAGGAAACAGTCAAGTTCAACTATCTGTAGAATGGACATTGCCTTCTATTCTAGTCCTTATTACTAGTTCCTCTGTTTGTTGCAGGCGTGGATCACCCTCGGTAGAGCACAGCTGAATTATGGCGAGCCTGACAGTGCTATCGAAAGCTTAGACAGAGCACTAGCCATCAAGGTATAGCTTAGATCTATTTCTAACGCTCATGCCTGTTGCCTCTAGGGATCCTTTTTCGCTGGAGATGTTTCTTTGAGGCTTCATGAATAAATGCATATTCCCTGCTTTATATGCGATACCCCAATGTCAACATTTCCTTTGTATCTGGAGAACAAACTGTCTTCTGAGATTTTAGCAAGTGAAAAACTCTATTTATCATGCTAACTTCTGTCAGATCCTAGTTCTGAAATGTTCATTGGAATGATGCGCTAAGCATGTCACTGCCTCTGTATTTGATGCTCACGTGTTAAGTCTACTATTTATAATGTATGCACCTAAGTGAATCAGACTTGTTTTGCAGCCGGATTCTGCTGAGGTGCGTAATGACCGACAAGCGGCCTTGCATCATATTCAGAGGAGAAAACAGTTACAGACATCAGGTTTGAGCATGAACCAAAACCGTTTTGCTGTAGTAGACAAATCTGAGAGCGGTTGAAGGTTTGAAAAAGTAGCGGTAAAACACTGGAGGCTAGGGAACATGGACTGCTTCCATAATGATGGGCTTGACCCGCACATATGACTTCGAGTCATTGTTGCTTAAAATACTGGTGCAGCAACAGAAAGAATTTTCTCTATGTGCGCTTGTCAGCAACAGAAAGAAGCTTGTTTACAAAGATAACATGATGCCCCCCACTGAAATGTCTACCTGTACTACAGATGTGCTGCTAATGTAGTCTTTTGACTCTAATCTAGAGTTACTTCGTGGTTCTGTTTTATAGTAAAAAGAATTCATAGTAGTAACTTTCTGTTGAGCAAATTAAACAACTGACATTATAAATGCTTCTCAAAGATCCTTGCCACGTAAGAAGTTTGTTTTAGAATGGTGATGGTTCATTAACTGTACCTTTATTCTTTTTTGATAACCAACTGTACCTTTGTTCTTTTTTGCTTTACTTTGGAGTTAATTGAAGGAGATTACTTGTAACATGCATTTTTTTAAAAAGGCTTCAAACAAAGAACTACACCACCAATCTTAAGACCTTGTGACATGAAGATCAGTGAAGCATCAACATAAAAAGGCTGATATATCCGCACTTTCACTTAATATAGAACAGGTCAAGTATAGCTAAGAAATTTAACTTGATACAGTCAGTGCAGCAATAACTTATACGACAGATTACTTCACTTTGATACTCGAAAAACAGACTAATCCTTATGCTCCTCTCATTTTACAACACATGGAACATCAGTTGCTGATTATCCCAGAAAGAATATGTACCAAAAATACAATTTGAAATAGTTCAGGCATGGCTGTTAGGACTATCAGTTAGACAAGAAATTCTATGCTACCAAAATCTTAGTCAGTTCAAGACTTGTGTCATTGTTACAGGCAGACTTGTGTCATTGTTACAGGCCACAAAGATCCAGCAACCAGGTCATGTACCACTGACAACTACTCTGGAACAACATCCGTCGTCTACAAAGCTACCGTAACTCATGCATAATCTAAGTTCTATTGGTCCTTCGATCCAAAAGCAGCTAAATCCTCCTGGTAGTTCAGAGTTTTGGCAGCATTTAGAAGCATTTCCACACCTCCAGATTTGTTTAAAGCTTCCTCATCCTTACCTTTTGGTACACCTAATCTTCCACATTGTTCAGTTCTCTTTTTCAATTCATTTTGCTTAGTCTCATATGTCCTTTTTGCTTTGCGTATATGCTGTATCTGTGTGTCACATTTTCTGCAAAACCATTTCCCTCTAGGAATTGAAGTGCGCGGTGGCTGCATGCAGAAAATATGATAAGCGTGATCACAGCCGTCACAAAGTACAATTTTGTCATCATCGCAATCTTTAAGGCAAGCTCTACACAGACACGACGGACAGTACCAGCAGGAGCCATAAGTATCCAACTGCTTTCTAGTCAAGCACCTCTCATGGTAAAATTTGTGGGGGCAGAAGGAATGGCCACATATTTTATAGTTTCCATTACTCCCCACCTCAGTTCTACATATGTTGCAACAGGGCAGATCCTCAACTCCTTTACATAATTTAAGTTCATCATCCACTAAACCATTTAAGCTCTCCTCCAATTCCAGAAGCATGTCTTCAGTTGTAGATTCTACGACCCCATCTTCAACTATCACTGATCTAGAGGTGCTGAGTCTTTCGCATACTACACAGTTGTCATGCGGTGATTCAATTCCCTTTGCAGTACATTTGGCACAATACCAACTTTTTAGTGGAATTTCTTTCACAGTAGGCTCAACACAGCAGACGTGGTAAATCTCCTCACATGAATCACAAGCTAAACTATCTCTACCATCTGCCTTCTCCCCACAACATTGGCAAGCACACCTTTTATTTACACCAGAGATCTCTGCTTGTTCCATTTTAGCAACTAACTGTCAACATCAAAAAGAAAAGAAAATATAGTAGCCTGAAGTTTATAATACTTTAAAACATACAAATCAGTTTCAAGTTGTAGAAAGAATTAAAGATACGACCAATGCAATGCCTTCAAATTTTGGTGATTTTTACTTCACTCGATTTATATCAAAATTGCAGCACTAAGTCTTGGCAAAGCAATAATTTTTAATTATATTTTCAATTGGTATTGACTTAAGTTGAGGTGTTAAAATGGTAACTGGAGCCAAGTTTAAGGGGCCGTATAGGTATTTGGCCAAGTATATATGAGCTTTTTAATTTTAACAACGGTGGTGTCCCGACTAGCTTATGCACAACTCGACTATTCCGCCGCTATCTACTATCTCTCACCAACATAAGTACCGCGCAACTCAGCACCAAGGCTTAGGCACATATGGCAATGAATCACTTTTTTTGTCACTGCTGGGATTTGAACCCTGGCCTCCAAGGTATGCACCCACTTCATTTTGACTACAAGACCACACCATTGGGTTCGGTGAGCATTATATTTGGTCGGTACCTATATCTCCCCACAAATGGCTTGCAACATCACTTTTAGGAGCTTCGTAACATTGTTTGCCTGAGTGGTACTGCAAGTACTTGGTGGCTGCCGGGTATGTGCCACAACCAAATTTCCGAAATTGGGAGGTATTACATTGAGTGAGAAATTTTACGCTAACAGAACATTAAGGAATTTGAAATTTTCAGGCAAAGTTTTCAAACGCAGTTTCTCCTCCAAGCAGCTAACTGAAGAGCAACCAAAATGACCTCACAGAATAGTCTACCACTAAAAACAGAAACACTAAAGCATGATAGAAAAGAAGACTTGCCTCATCTTTTCCATCCTCAGTAATTCCATGCGTTGAACAGCGCACCTAAAGAGGTAAGAGGTTAAAATCAGTCAGTTACCAGCAGTGTATGCAAAAGAAAGAAGCAACTCAATGAACCAAGAGTTAGAAGAAACCATATACTTGAGCTTGGAAAGAAGCCCTTGATATGTCTGAAAGGCTCCTTGAAAGAGAAATCATTTCACTGCCAACTTCATGAAGCTTTGTCCACATCTGCAAATAATTCAGCATAAAGATACACGAATTAGAAGGGATGACTATCTCCGGCATATAAAAAAAGACAATCAATGCAAATTCAAGTCCCACATTAGTCGCCCAAACCATCCATTGCTTAATTACATTATTGACCAGTGATCAGACGATATTTTCAGAAGTATCATCAACTACTAAGAAATGCTTCATCATCAATTTGTGGCCTCAGATGAAAGGCAGAACCACGCTCTTGTAGGACCATATTTTTTTTTTATCGGATGTCCCTGAAGGGACTGTAGGACCATATATTAACTGTTGAACTTTAAAATAAAAAAGTAGCAAAAAAAACCTATAGCTGTTTCGTACTGCCTTACCAAATTTGTAAGACTTACAAATGTCACAGATCAAGTTATATCAATACAGATAAATCTATCCATCAGAAACTATCAAGTCATCATACAAGTTCTGCCAGGGGTGCATCCATGGTGACGTGCCTCGTTTCCTAAGAATCTGCCACAGCTCCCAACATAATCATTGTTGATGTTGGCTCAATTAATTACTAATGAATTTTATCATCACCAACCAAGTATTTGCTATAGCACCCAATATATCATTAACATTATTTCGAAACTGATTTATGAAATTATCATGGTATATCCACAAAGGATAAGTCCTACCAACTAAGAGTATCACATACCCACAAATATATCAGTAATGATATGCCAACACAAATCATGGATTCACTAATATAGTTTTAGCACGGGTGTATCAAAAGCAGTATATCCTTACCAACAAGATTGCAGAGCTACCAAGATATCAGAGCAAATACATCATTAAAAACAGATTGACTATGAATTACCCTGACCAAATACCACAGCTCCAAGATAGAGCTACTGATCCAACAATACAAACTGTGAATCAAATAATCTAATTTTAGAAAGGGCATTCCAACAGTGACATATCTTCACCAACTAAGAAATTCGCAAACAGTCGAATATGTGATTTTATGTGGGCTGATTTGCTGAAGGTATCTATTACACAAGCATCATATTTAGACATTACTTCATCATATTGCTGAATTAGAAGGTTCCTAAAGGTCAACTTCGAGTAGAACTTCTGCAGGATCAGATATCTCCACAACAAAAAGTCGACCCTAAGGTATTAAATAATATACTACCTCTAAAAGATTAACCAATTCAGAAGTGCAATAAAATTTAATTAGACATAACCCAAATCCCGGAGTCTGACAACTATGACAATGGCTGAGCGAAGCCAATAAAACTGTCTAGGGTTTGCGGTATAACTACAGTTCTGGTATAAAGATTAACTGTACAAAGAATCCAAGACAGGATTGTGGTTCGTATAATTGTCTTAAATCTGGTTGAGGCTCATGGCGTAGTTAAAATGATAATATTAAATACTGACAAAGAAGCATTAGTCAAAAGCAGGGAGCTAAAACTATTACGAGTGAACGAGTCACTAGTACACATGAGACAGTCCCTTCATGACTGAAGTATTTTAAAATGATTCTTGATTAACTTCAACATTTGCTTATTATTTCCTTTTGCAGTTGGCTTCAGCGCAAGTTCCATTTTCTTGGTTTACCCAATGTTGGGCAACTATGTTATGTTGTCCATGCTTCCAAAATGATCACTCCTAGTCGTGCAGGGAGTGGGGGAGGGGAGACGGTGTTAAGTGTCCCATATTGGTTGAGATGTCTCCTATATTGTCTTGGACAATTCTCAAGCCATGAACAAGCTTTTGGCATTGAGTTAGGGCCAAAATCTATCATCTTCACGTACTAAATAATGCAGGTACAAGCAGCAACGATATTGAACTACACAGGATTTCATGTAAGAGAGCTAAAGGTACTCAAGCAAAAAGGATAGGTGAGACTACCAAGACCCAGATTTTTCCGTATTATAGAGATACCATAAAAAAGATAAGATCCAGTACAGCTCGAAGTCGATCTGGCACCTCCCTCGGGGTACTTGAACCTATCATATCCATAGTTTAACTCCTTTATTAAAAAGCAAAGTTCCCGTTAACCAAAACTCAGTCTTGAATAGCAATAAGCCATTACACTAGTACACATACATTAAAGAAAATACCCTACTTTCAAACTTTACATCTGTTATCATTAAAAATAATACAACAATCTACTTAAATATAAGTATGTAGCAGTGTTTAGAAAAGCGATCGCTTCATCGCTTAAAGCGCGAAGCGACAGAGCATCGCTTTTCTGTGCCTAAGGCGACGCGACCAGCTGAAGCGCACGCTTCAGAGGCAAAATCGACGAGGCGACGAGGTGAGCGAAGCGACGAATCGATCGCTTTTGTTCAAAAATCGCAGCTGGGCCTTTTTTTTGAAAAAAAAAAAAAAAAATTGGGTCTGTTTTTAATTTATACAAAACATACTCCTGCCAATTGCAGCAATTTTCTCTCTTCTTCATCGAAAAAATTAGGGTTTTGGGACAGAAAGTTTCTACGTTCTTTTCTCTTCTTCATCGCATCAGACCAGCAGTCCACAGCTCCAGTCGACTCGACAAGTCCAGGTAAATTGTCTTCTCCTTTCTTCCTTCTTCTTCTTTCTTCTTCTGAGTTCTGTCTTCTTTTTTCCTTCTTCTTTCTTCTTCTGGAGTTCTGTCTTCTTTCTTCCTTCTTCTTCCTTCTTCTTTCTTCTTCTGAGTTCTGTCTTTCTTTTTTACTTCTTTCTTTCATTATTTATAATTTATATATTTTATATTTTTCAGTTTATTTGATTATTTTAGTGTATATTTCAGATTTTCAGTAATTAAAATTAATTATTATATATGTTATATTTTCAGTATATGTGATTTTTTAAATGTATATTTCAGTTTATATAATTAATTATTATATATATTATATGTATTTTCAGTTTATTGATTATGTTTTTTCTTATATCTTAATAGGGATATTAAAATGTCTCAAAATAAGAATTGCACTTCACTTTAATAAAGCGTGCGCTTCGCTTTTGAAGCGAGGCGAGGCCTTGTCGCTTTTTTGCGCTTCGCGCTCTTAAAAACACTGGTATGTAGACAATCAACAGAGGTCAAGACGTCATGTAAATTAGACAGGGAGAACACATTAGGACCCCTTCCCTTATTAGTTGAGCAGCAGTAAGACAGCTTAATTTCCTAGATTAGAGAACTGCAAGATCTTCTCTTGTCAAGAATGTTCAAGTCCTCTTTCCTCGTAAAAACTGTATCCTCAGCCTACGAAGACCCAATTCCCGAAACAAGACATGATTTAACTGCTAAAATCAAACCTAGCTTTCAGCTTTCATCACTCACATGTATTATTCAGCAATCCAAATATACACATAAGATAAAGCTCTTTCCCTCCTTATTACATTGAACTTTAGACCATTTTACTAATCGAAGGGTCCCATTTAAATCAAGTTACAACTCATTTCATTGAAAACATTGACAGTATTTTCAGACAAAAAACCACAGCTGTTGACCAAGTATGCAACCATAAAGCACCTATTTTAGACAACCTCAATGGCATGCAATAATGCAATACTCTAACGATGACTAGCAATTACTAAGCAAAGAACCGAACAGATCAAAACCGGAAAATTTAGTTGAACCTTCTACAGTTAGTATGGAATAATCCAAATATCCCCAGTCTCCCATGCCAGAAAATACGATCATTACTTTCAGGAGAAGACATTCCCATACATAATCAATCTTACCAAACAAAGAACTCACACCTTGTGAATTTATCATTCAGAGATGTTTATGTTGCACCTAGGAGAGAATTTCACACCAAAGACAAATCATTCCAAGAGATACAAAAAGCACTTTCTGATAAAGAGTACCATATTGATCAGAACGGAATGCAGATGCAAGTTTTATACAACAGTGAGCAGGAGATTACTAGGATTTGTAATGAAAACGGCCTTCTTGGGTTCAAGAGGGATACCTAATAAGGTATCCCAGTAATTAAGATTTATCATCAGGTAAAGCTACTCAATCTCAATTCAGTACTGATACTTCGGCAGCATTTTACAACTTCACTTTATGGCTCAGTAGGAGGAGAAATTTATTTTGGTGCGAGACATAAGTATTATTAGTTGTGTGAGGTTCTCATTTCATGAGAAGCGTAAACTGTACGACCATAAATTCCTTATCACTAGCTCTAACTTTCTCCTTCTCTCCTTACCCTTGGCCGCTCAATTTATCCGCTCTCCACAGCTCACACTCCTGGACAGCCACTCCCTTCTGCTATTCTATCTTTTCTCTCTTCACTCATCAGAACAAACCCTAAATCCCAATCCAACCCCAGCCCCAAGTTCACAGTAGAAATGGGGGTGCCACTGCTTGATCCACAACTCTATCATCATATTTTCTCCCTTCCTCTCTCTATTTTGATTTGGCCAATGAAATGTCAAAACATTTAGAAAATACAAGCATTTGCAAGGATTTGAAAATGTTGATAGCGAAAATGGAAAAAAGCTTGGGAGAGTAAACATAGGATGGTATAATTAAAAACATTGGAAACAAAATGGATATCGGCGGAATTGAAAAGAGGGGTTGTGAATGAGGAACATCTTGAAGAGTTATTGGTCCAAGAATGGTAGACAGAAGAGAGACTTTTTCTCTTTTCTGAAACAACAGATGTAACAATAAAGGAAGACTACTCAGAATCTAACAATTACAATTTGCTTTCAATATCTTTGAGTAAGACTATATATGTTCTACTACCAAAAATACATTCAAGACAGGTAATACCATAATAGGAAAAGTTTCTGCAATCCCCATTTGGGATGCATCTGTTATTGTAACAAGATGCACTACCAGCCAATTCAGATGCTTCCATTATTGTAATGAGCTGCGGTTTCAATTAGCAGCCAATTCACTGGCCAAAATTGAACATATTACACTTATCATTTTATTGAAAATCTCTCACACTGTCTCACCCGTGTTTGGAAAAGCGATCGCTTCGTCGCTTTAAGCGCGAAGCGACAGGGTATCACTTTTTATTGCATGAGGCGACGCGATCGTGTGAAGCGCACGCTTCAGTGAAAAAAGCGACAAGGCGACGAGGCGAGTGAAGCGATCGCTTCTGCTAAAAATCGCAGCTGGGCCCTTTTTAAAACTAAAAATCGCAGCTGGGCCCTTTTTAAAAATAAAAAAAGATTGGGTCTGTTTGTAAATTATGCAAAACAGACCCCTGAGCTTGCTATTACAGATCCTCGACAAAACAGAGCGTAAACAGACGGCTTCTCTCATCTTCATCACAAAACTAAGGTTTCTGCCATTTCTCCATTCCAGGTAAATTCTTCTTCTCCTTCTTATTTTTTTCTTTCTTCTTTCTTTCTTCTTCTTGTCCAGATTCTCCTCCTTTTTTTTTCTTTTTCCTTCTTTCTTCCTTCTTCTTCTTTCTTCTTCTGAGTTAGAACCAGTCGCTGGAGTCCAGCGCAGGTTTGATTCTTCTGCTTCATTTTTCCTTCTTTCTTCCATTATTATATGTTGTATATATATGTTATACTTCAGTTTAGTAATTTAGTAGCTTTGATTTTGCTTGTCCTATGGTTTGTGGATGATTTGGTGGTACCTAGTACCTACTTTTAAGTATTTAAATTGAAGTTTTTGATTATTTATAATTTTATATTGTGTCTTTGCAAGGTTTACATTATGTTTTTAAGAATTGCGCTTCACTTTAATAAAGCGTGCGCTTCGCTTTTGAAGCGAGGTGAGCCCCTGCCGCTTTTTTGCGCTTCGCGCTCTTAAAAACACTGTGTCTCACCCATTATAACATTTCTCCAGCGGTGGTGTGCCCATATGTAAGTTGACTGTTTATTCTATTAATGCACAGAAGATCTATCAATATAACAAATTAAAGAAAATTTTGTTATATATTTTTATTTATATTTCTTTTATAGATTATGTTATGAAAGATTACGTACTCATTGAGTTTTCTTCATTGCTCTCTTATTAAATGGAAGAGAAAAATATAAGCTGGGAATGTAACGACAAACATGATAACTAGCGGAATAATGTTAACATGTTTCTCATGAATCTTGTAATGTTCGTAGCCCCATGAGGTCAGTACAAACAGAAGCCGATCTAGGGACTACCAATTTGATTGAATAGTNGGGGGGGGGGGGGGGGGGGGGGTGATCGGTTGAATTAAAATAGTATTTGAAATTTTAAGTTTTAAAAAAAAAGTTAATTAAGGGTGTCACCTATGTTCACAAAGTTCCTGCATAACAGCGTGATTATATGGAATAAATAACATATCATATCAATCCTTTAAGAACATCTAGGAAATGAGACATGTGAGTTCTTGACCATGAAAAATTGCAGTGAGGTTGGTAATAGTGGTCTAACCCAACCAACTACCATACCAAGAAGCCAAAACATAACAAACCTGCTCCTTTTCTTAATGTAACATGAAGATTCATAAAACTCAACAGATGCACAAGCTAAAGCAGATACGGATAAATGCATCTTAAAGCTAAGACCAGGCTGTGTGTTCATCTTATCAGACACAGAAAACAAGAAACTAAGCAGAGAGGATGAAAGATGGACTAAGTACCATTACAGAACAATCATATTGCAGGAACGTGATCGATTCTTGCTAGATTGTTAGCTAAATCCAAGCATGACTATTTTCCTGAATTCAAAGCACAAATAGAAGATACAAAACAGTACCTGTTGAATATCTGATTGAAAAAGGAGGGATGAACCCTCATAAGATCCATCTTTCATCCTTGAGTGAATATGACTGACATCAAAAAATTTGTCAACCTTCATTCCTTCAAAATTTTTAAAAAGCACATCACATAGTTGAGCAAATTTTTCTGATTTGACAATATCAAGAAACATCTGCTGACAGAGCTCTGTCACTGTGTATCTTTTTGGCTCATCCACCGATCCATTAGACACTGCCTTTGTTCCATTTTGAGATACAAATTTTGATGGCAGAGAATGTCTGTTCCCATAATCACAACACTTTCCAGATTCCTAAAGAAACAAGCAACTAGCTATCAAAGAACAGTTGACAACGAAGAAAACAGTGATTTACTATCGCATATTAGGTTATCCAGCTACTTGCAATAGCAATACCTTAGTTTCAACAGCACAACCGGCTTCTGAATGTGATGCAAGTGCCTCTTGAATACAGTCTTTTAAACCGCCATCACTCTCTAGTGATTGAAACATCTGCTTCAGAACAGCACCCTTCCAATTTCTAACAGGCTGATAACTGAAATCATTCAGAAGACCATGTGGTTGAGCTACACTAGCTTGTGAGCAGGAACTTTTGTTAAGAGCTGTATCTAGTGGTTCATTTATTGACTGCACAAGATCAAGCAAACCAGTTGTAGTAACAAAGTACAAGAAAAATATAGTGCAAAAGGAAAAGAAAACAGGAAAGAGGAAGAAACAAGAAGAGAACCACCACCAAGTACTTAAAGGACGAAATTTCCTAATAAGAAGTGCATCACTTAAGAGTAACTGCAAAGTTGTCAAGGGCGCCATTTAAGCCTTGAAGCAAGGCGTACAGGCAGTGAAATACCGAAGCCATCTAAGCAAAAACCACCAAACCAATAGCTTTTCTTGAAAAATCAGGATAATTCACTAGGCTCATGGGAGCTCTTCAAAAGAAAGAGGTACTAAATTGTACATATAAATATAATTGTCAAAAAAAAACTAGGTGAATACTTTATAATGGGAAATCAGAATTTTGGAGTAAGAAAACTTGAAATTGCATCGTTGCGTCTGAACCAAAATTTGATATGGTGTTTCAACTTGATTAACATGGTTACTTAATAACAATTTATTAGTTTCTCTACCAATATAACCATAGTTGTATATAAAGGTGTTTTTTCTTGTGTCATATATTCTTTCATCTTTTCTTGATTCACATCTCTGCACTAATATTGTACTTTGATTGAGCTTTGCACTTGAAACGTCAATAGACCTTGGCCTTTTGTATTCTTTTCGCCTTTGACAACGCTGAGCAGTTGATCCTTCGGTGGAGCATATCACTTGAAAGCAGGGCGGAGCACAAGACAACTAAAAGCTCTTGCAGCTACCCAAGAGAAATCGCATTTTGTACATCGCTGCTAACCCAACTGGCACATTAGCGTGTATTTTCAACTTTATATAACATTTCTTTCAAATTAAGTCTATATCGACACAAATTTCTATTAGAAAGACAGCATTGCTCACACTATTCCATACTAAAACTTTATCATATGATATTCATATAGAACATCTTTACGCGCCGAAACTGTAGAAAGCAGGAAGAAAACGTGATGTTTGATACAAAAGGACAAATGGGAAACAAGAAGGAAGCAAACTCTAAAGAATCACAAGAAAAACAAGCCAGAAGATGCACATGAGGCATTCAAAAAGGAAAAATTGAGGTCAACCACAAATCTCAAAGGTGGCCTACGGAAATGTAACAAATAGAAGATATATAGTCATCTGAAGAGTTCATGTAAAAGATCACCAGACCTTGTAAGTATTTTGACAAGCCGGAACCTTGCCATCTTCTACTACTTTGGTACGCTTCCGCCTCTTGTAAGTCCGGCAAACATCACCTGATGACCCTGAAGGTTTCATATCACCATTCTCGACGTTAACTGGGCAGCCCTTCAATTTCCTTACAATTAGAGCATTTTCAGCCAATAAACCCAGCACAACACTATCACCATCACTATTTCCTACATCTTCACCAACCATTTCTTCCTCCTTGGCCCTAATTCCAAATACAGCAAAGAGAATTAAATTTCATCTGCAAAAAACCCCACTTTCCACCATCAGATATTTATAATTTCTCTGTCAATAACAAAAAACGACCCATTTAACTATGATGAGAATAAGTTTCTCTCTTTCTTTAAAAGAACTCAAA
This sequence comes from Nicotiana paniculata, assembly GCA_005239505.1. Lineage (NCBI taxonomy): Eukaryota > Viridiplantae > Streptophyta > Magnoliopsida > Solanales > Solanaceae > Nicotiana > Nicotiana paniculata. Next base: position 5,443 of record ML322042.1, on the reverse strand, counting down.
ATACTCAAACAATTCAAAATACTTCAAAGGAGGAGGCATTTCTGCCTCCTTGACCAATCAATCAAAACCCTAATTCCAAAATCTTTAGAGCAGAAAGAACTAAATTTCCACTGCAAAAACCCCCAATTTCTCAGTCAATTCAACAAAACACAACCCATTTCACTATTTTGACAATAAATTAACCTCTTTCTTTAAATAACTCAAAATACTCAAAAAAGGTAATTATTCTCAAAACCCAACATCAACAGAAACTCTCAATAGCAGTGAAAGAGACAACTATGACAAAAGAACATTACACTTTACTTCATCAACCATTTTTACCTCCTCAGTAAATCAAGAAAAAAAACCCTAAATCCCTAAATCTCTACAGCAAGAGAAAACAAAAATTCAACAAGAAAATAACCCAATATTCACACTAAATAAACAACCTAATTTCTCTGTCCAGGCAAAAAAATAACAACCATTTCAAAATTTCCATACTAAAATAAACTCCTTAATCTAAACAACTCTTTAGAGAACTGCAATATTTCAGTAAAAAATAAAACTTTAAGAAACTAATTAACTTATAAGAATACATTCAAAGAAATTATACAAAAGTAAATACAAATAGTGATAATTTTAACTTCACCTGAGTAAATGTGTAGAAGTTTTTGAGTCTGAAAAAATGGGGGAGAGAGAGAGAGAGAGAGAGAGAGAGAGAGGTGTGTCTTATCCGAGAGCGTTCTTTAAAATTTGAAAACTAAGAGGGCTTTTTCCGCTTTTTGCGTAGTTTAACTAGAAAGAAGCTTTTTTCCTTTTTTTCTGTTTATTTGACATGTTGACTGGAAATTGACGGTACGGTTATTGTCTGCGTTTAGGACGGACCGGCTAATGTCGGTATCCGGTAAAAAATTCTCTCTCGAGTCGCGGCTCATTATAGAGAGAAATCTTCAGAAATGATTATTGTTCAGAAATGTATTCAAGCTACTGTATTCATGAATACAGTAGCAAAATTCAGCGAAAAATAAGGAAGTTCAGCTAAACATAGACTATATTCATATGTATTCGCGAGCTGTATTCGTGAATACAGGAACGAAAATCTGCCAAAAAAGGTCTCCATCTGTTTAACAATGGTAAGTGGATCAATTAACGCGATAGACTCCTAATATAACTCAACAAACTCAATTATAACACGCTAAATTTGTATTTCCAATTATAGAAAAGATTCTCAGCCGAAAAATACCCCAAAAACATAGCAGTCTTCAGAGATTCAATCAATCCTTTCTTTTTTTAGTGGTGTCTTTACTAAAATATTTTTTAGTGGTATCATTACAAATAGATTTATATATTAAAATTATATAATTACATTGAATACAGTTAAATACATACAATACATTGAATACATGAAGTATAGCAGGTCATCTATAGTGCAAAATATATGAATAGATACTGCAGATACATTTGAATACATATATACATCTGAATACATAAATTATATTAATTAAAAAATATATGAATTCATTCTACAATACATTGAATACATATTGCTGAATATATACTGTTGGACAAAACGGTGAAACAAAGTGAAGCTTTGAAATTATATAATTAACTTGAATATAGTTAAATATAGTGAATATATTGAAAAAGCAGAAAAAACTAAAGACAATGAATACAATGAAATACATAGAATACAACGAGATACATTGAATACAATAAAATAAAGCATCTTTTCTCTTAACCCTTGAATCATCACCCATAAGTTTCAATACATACGGAGCAAGAGGAGGCAATGGACTGACAAGAAATGGAGTCGAACCCTTAGCAGGGGTTTCTTTGCCAGACTTCCTCTCTGTCATTTCAAGCTCGGCGCATAACTTCTCGATGTTGCCTTCAATGCGGCCCTAAAGACGGTGGCGCGTGAAGCTCACACCACCCATGGACCAGTGGGCTTCCTCCGCCCATGACATCAATGGATTAATAACGGAGATTAGCGGATCCACTCGCTCTTCGTTGGGCTTGTAAAACTGTGGCCTAGGGAGGCTGCTACCATAGAATTTTGATAGTCCTAGGGCTTTTACCATGCTTCAGAATGCACACCAAAATGTAAATGTAAAAAGTAGAGAATCGTGGTTGTATTTGTGGAGAAGAGACTGGCGTTGAGAGATAGATCTTGGTTTCTGAAGTTGTATACTATACGGTGGTCTTGTGAGAGAAAAAACAGAAAGCATGAGAGAGAAAAATATTACCCAGCGTATTTAATGGCTAAAAAGTAGGAAGTGACCATAAATACATATTTTATAAAACCTAAAAGGTAGCTATAGAAAATAATATTTTAAAAGGATATTTATTTATAATATATATGGTGTAAAGCTTTGCTATAGGAGGTAAAATTTATTTTCTTGAGAAATTTTAAGAAATGACTATTCTTTAGTGGCTTAACTTGCTATAGCTACTATTTACTTAATTACTTCCTATAGCTATGTTTTCACTTGTTACCGAGTGTATTCGATGTAATCAAGTTACTGTATTCATGAATACAGTAGCAAAATTCGGCGAAAAACAAGGAAGTCCAGCTAAACATAAACTAAATTCATATGTATTCGCGAGTTGTATTCGTGAATATAGTAACGAAAATCTGCGAAAAAAAGGTCTTCATCTGTTTAAAAATGGTAAGTGAATCAACTAACGCGATATACTCCTAATATAACTCAACAAACTCAATTATAACACACTAAATTTGTATTTCCAGTTATAGAAAAGATTCTCAGCCGAAAAACACCCCAAAAATAGAGCAATCTTCAAAGATTCAATCCATCCTTTCTTTTTTCAGTGGTGTCTTTATTAAAATATTTTTTAGTGGTATCTTTACAAATAGATTTATATATTAAAATTATATAATTACATTGAATACAGTTAAATACATACAATACATTGAATACATGAAGTATAGCAGGTCATCTATAGTGCAAAACATATAAATAGATACTGCAGATACATTTGAATACATATATACATCTGAATACATAAATTATATTAATTAAGAAAATATATGAATACATTCTACAATACATTGAATACATATTGTTGAATATATATTGGTGGACAAAACAGTGAAACAGAGTGAAGCTTTGAAATTATATAATTAACTCGAATACAGTTAAATATAGTGAATATATTGAAAAAGTAGAAAAAACTAAAGACAATGAATACAATGAAATACATGGAATACAACGAGATACATTGAATATAATGGAAATAAAGTATCTTTTATCTTAACCCCAGAATCATCATCCATAAGTTTCAATACATACGGAGCAAGAGGAGGCGATGGACTGACAGGAAACAGAGTCGAATTCTTAGCAGGGGTTTATTTGCCAGACTTCTTCTCTGCCATTTCAAGCTCGGCGCGTAGCTTCTCGATGTTGCCTTCAATGTGGCCCTGAAGACGGTGGCGCGTGAAGCTCACACCACCCATGGACCAGTGGGCTTCCTCTGGCCATGACATTAATGGATCAATAACGGAGATTGGCGAATCCACCCCCTCTTCATTGGGCTTGTAAAATCGTGGCCTAGGGAGGTTGTTACCATAGAATTTTGCTGGTCATAGGGCTTCTACCATGCTTCAGAATGCAGATCAAAATGTAAATGTAAAAAGTAGAGAATCGTGGTTGTATTCATGGAGAAGAGACTGGCGTTGATGGAGAGATTGTAGGGAGAGATCTTGGTTTATGAAGTTGTATACCATACGGTGGTCTTGTGAGTGAAAAAGTGACCATAAATACATATTTTACTATAAAACCTAAAAGGTAGCTATAAAAAATAATATTTTAAAAGGATATTTATTTATTAAAAAAAGAAGTGTAAAGCTTTGCTATAGGAGGTAAAATTTCCTTTCTTTTACTCCAGTCTCGATTTGGATATTTATTTTTGGGATTTTTTTATTCCTATACACTATTTGAAATTTTATTATAAAAAATATCCACGTTTAGTTAATTACCCAATCTAAACAAGTTTTATCTGCAAAATATATACATTCCACCTTAAAAATCTCTCAATCTGTTATTAATGCATTATATGGATCGGGTTGCATATATATTATGGGTCGGGTTGCACGCCGCAACAAGATTGGATCGGGTTGCACGCCTGCAGTGATATAACGCTTGGGCTGAAGGAGCCCCTCCGAAGTCTGCACAACCCTAGTGAGTGCAGTCAACTATATGTTGATACCTAATTTTTCCTTAAATTATTTTTAAATTTGCATATATACCTTCAAAATTACTTTTTATAATAATTGGTATTTTCCCCATAATATTCCATATTTTTATCAATTTATTTTTCTAATTTATTCAGCACTTTATATTCAATAATTAATCATAAATTACATTACAAATAATTCCAAAATATTTCCAGCTCAATATATCATTTTTTTTAATCTTATTAGTATTTAATTATTTCACAAATTAGCCAATTTGACATTATTTGACCACAATTACAATAAATTTACAATTATATCATAGTTATACATTTTATGCCATTTAAATCAATAATTATTCATTTTATATTTTCTATATTAATTAATTACCTTAATTTTACCTATTTAGCCTTAATTTCATTATATATGATTATTAGCTATTGTTATTAATTATTTATCTAATTTTAATGGGTATTTAACAAACAACCATTCTTTATTTAAATCCCCGCCTAATTAATCCTGGTCCCTAACCCAATTAAATTGGCCCAAACCCCCAAGCCCAATACACTAACCTACCTGACCCAATCCCTCGCTCAATCTGAACCGTTGATTAATTCAAATCAACGGTCCAGATCCCCTTTATCATAATTAACCTAAGACTACCCCCATCTCTCATTCTCTCCCTCTCACTTCTGAGCCGTCTCTCTCAACTCTCTCTCGTCCCTTCAACTCCCTCCAGTAGACTTGGCCCTTCTCAAGCCATCGCCTTGCCGAAATCTATGGTGATTCAACCACATATCAGCCTTATGGCTCCCCCCTTGAACGTGTGTCACTGTTTTGAGGCCTTCAAGTGAACCAGAGGCAGTCCATTCACCATCTCCGGTCTCATGCCATCTTTCCGGCTACCCATGGTCGTCCGAGTAAGATCTTTACACTTTCCGTTTAAAACCGACAATTTCGAGTTATTCTTTTCTCCTTTCTGGGTTCTCTTTAGAAACCCTAAATTTAAACCTCCTGATCCTTTTAGATCTGACAGATCTATACGTATTCTGAGGTTTTTCCATGTTTTCCTCAAAGATCTTCTTGTTTTCTGAAACGACTCTTTATTTCTCAAAACTAGGGTTTCAAACCCCTTTTTCAAAAACGATTTCCCTTCAGATTTTAAGTATTATTTTGTGATTTTTTTTATGTTTAAGACTTTCCCTTTCTGTGTCTGAGTTATTTCGTTAAAAGACCCTAAAGTCTTGGCTTTAATATGTGGCTCTAAGTTTG